>CM024954.1:18214421-18302586 GCA_014282245.1 Rhododendron simsii
TCCCTTCATTCGATGCTTGGGCAGATGAGCACCCAGAGATATGTTTGCTTGGCTTCTTGGGCTGCACGGCCCTTGCCGTTCAAGAGGAGTCCACAGCTTGTGGATTACAAAAGATAGTTAGCAATATAAAAATTGCCATTTTTCCAGTTTATTGACATATAAATCACTGCGCTACATATCTAATTTGCATTTGACAGTGAATGAGTCGACACACAGACACACATAATGTACAGCAGGCCTAGCATCGAACTGAAAAAGGGGAAGAGCCCCGAGGGAACAAGGCGAAAACCCTCAGACACATGAGGGAATACAATGAATTTTGGCATTAATGAGACAAAACTCACAACATATCCTAAACATGGTGTAAACATGACACTTGCGAGGTCAGAATAGCTGTACAATGACCTGGATGAACAAATTGAACCGAGAATAGCATCTCGACATGACAAAGGATTGAAATCTAGAAAAAATGCCACAAAGACGGACATAAGACGCAAATGAAGACACATATAGGCCCGGACTGAAACCGACACCCCCGTGCAGTCACATTAAGTCTACACGGTATGACCAAACTTGGCAAAAGCCCCTTGAACAGGACTCGAAGGCAGTAGCTGACTGCTATCGATTGTTGTACGAATTGAAAAAGTGCGCGCAGGGTTGAGACCAACGCACATAACTATAAACAAGTGCTCGTGAATCTCATACTAGCGCATATGACTGCAAAGCTACTGCAACTGCTCACACCAGACTTCGCTGAACTTAGAATAAATTGTGAGCCGTTAGGCCTCACCAACATTTCATTCTGTTTTTGATGCTTAAAATCTTTTAAGGCTTTATGCTCAGCTTTGAAATTGAATTAGTAGTTTGTAATAAAACTGAAAGACAAAAGGTTTTCCCCCTTTCAGACGCCTCCCATGCAGCTTGATCTTTGATCCTCTTCGACCTTTGATGTGTACTAAACGTCAACCATGGATCCAATTGATAGATTGCGACCGAGTCTCAAGGAGAAACTGCCTACGTATCCCAAGCTAGGGAATCAGGTCAAAACGTAGTTCAGGCTAAGGTTCACTCGAGTATTTACCTCACCTTTTACGCTCTAACTTTTGCCTAGAACCGCCCGTTTGGGTTTTCGGTCTAGCGAGCTTTCAAATATGCCTTAACTTTTGCCTAGACCTCCTTCATAGGTTCTTGGTCTAGCAGGCTGCTCTAACTTTTGCTTGGAACTGCCCACCCTTGGGGTTTTCAGCCCAACGAGCTTCTCTCAGGGAAAAGGCTTTTGAGTTGATCCATGTTGACCAAGGTATTGGATTTGTTGCCTCGAGGTCAATGATGTTTGGCCGCAGCCCCAATAAAATGGCCTTGATAGCACAGGGTCCAAAGTGCTTCGGTTGACATGCCTCGTCCAGGCCAATTTTGAACTTTCTAACTTGTGCTTGGCGGAACGCTGTTCCTGCAAACTTGAATATGGTATGAGGCGCTGGACCTCTGAGTTTGCTTTTTGGTTCGCCCGGTAGAAGGGATTTGATATTCCTTTATCTCGGGATCAACGCCGGGCGTGTCTTTGTGAGACCATGCCAAGACGTTGATGGACTCTTTCGAGCTGTCTGACTGACACAATGCTCCTTTGGGAACAACTTTGAACCAAATTTGAACCATTGGGAGGTTGTCTTTGTCTTTCAAGTTTATTTGAAAACTACTATTTCAATTAATAGGCTGAGCATGCCTTTTGTCTTCCCTTTCGGCGAGGGAACACATTTCCTTGGGAATGATCCCATCGAAATCTATCCCTTCGTCGTCAGGGACGACACAATTTATTCAAAAACCAGCGAAGTACTTAGAAGCAAGATAATGCGTATCATAAGGAAAGCCCCTCGGGGTTGCCAAGTACAACAGACTTAAAACTTGAAACAAAAGCTACGACGTGGAGGGCCAAGAGGCACAACCTCCGACTCAGAGCTAGACTTAGACAAATGCAAACGACTCTGTGTCAGACTCAGACAAAACGCCAATGCAAACTAGACGCGGTGTGAAAATGCAATATTTAAAAAGCTACCCATAGCTTCCACAAAAAGAGGTAGGATCCAGCGGGTGTCAGGCCCAAGCAACAGCACTTCGGCTTCCTGGCTTCTTGACCAAACCTACTCAGTGCTCCTTTGAACAATGGACCTCAGTCGGTCAGTCTTTTCCTTTGTAAGCTCCTCATTACTGTCAATCCAGGTGTCGGCAGAGAAAACCTCAATTGCCCAACCTACAACCATCATGTTAACCTCCGGTTCAAACGGGATGGATACAACTGGTTTGGGTTGGCTTTCTGGGATGATATAGTGGCTAGGGTTGAATATGGTGGAGCTCGGGTTAATTTGAGTGGAGGTGATAGATATCTGACCAACTAGAGGGTCAGAGTTGTGTTGAGGCAAGGAGTTGGAAATGACGTTAGGCTTTGGTGGAACATGAACCGTGCCATTGTCAATGAGATCTTGAATCTCATGTCGAAGACGATAGCATGCATCAGTGGGATGGCCAGGCATTTGGTGGAAGGCACAGAAGAGGTGAGGCTTGTAACCAGAAGGTAGGACTTTTGGCGGAGAAGTTGGCGTCAAGGGCTTGAGATGCCCAGACTTGACAAGTTTTTCCATCACTGCGGATAGAGGTGCCTCAAAGACAGAGAAACTTCGAGGTTGGGCCCGGTAGCTTTGGGCGTTTTGAACCTGATTGACATCGGCTGCGCGATTGGGAAAAGCCGCGCATCGTCCCACTTGTAGGATGAGTATTGCTGTTACCGAACAACTGCTATTTTTCCAGAGTAAGCCCTCGGCTTAGCTTTCTGTGAGGAAGACTCTCCCCTAGGCAGAATTCCACTCTGTAGTGCATCCTCAATGGCCAGGCCAGATTCGAAGAAGGTTTCAAAGTTAGCAGATGCTTGAACAAGAACCAGGTGCCTGGCATAATCTGGCTGGAGATTGCGGGAGATGATGCGGAGTTGATCCCTCTCGCTCGGGCGATCAGTCATCAATGCAGCTTTGGCTCTCCACCTCTTAACAAAATCCCCAAAGGACTCCTTTGCTTCCATTTTAGTGGATTCCAATTCACGAGTAGTCATCTTGAGCAGAGTTGTAGTTGTACTGTGCAAAAAGGCAGCCCCAATATCCTCCCAAGTTCTTCTTTTGGAGATGTCGAGCGACATGAACCAATGGAAGGCAGGCCCAGAGAGAGTCTGAGGAAAAAGCTGAGACATGGCCTCACTTTCTACACCCAACAACTTCATTGCAGCATGGTAGCCAAAAAGATGAGTCTTGGGATCACTGCTCCCGTCAAACTTAACCAAGTCAGGCATCTTGAATTTGTCAGGAAGCCTAGCATTAGGGTACAAGCAGAGACGATCCAAATCAATTCCCCCTGCACTGATCTTCTCGGATTTTGAAACAGCTTCTTCCAGCTTAGCCATCTTGGCCATAAGTGCAGCTATGTCAGGGTTTTGAACAGGCCTAACAACAGCGGGGTTTGGATTTGGAGCAGGCACACGAGCCTTTCTAAGGTTGGGCTGAACAATGAGACGCCCTGCATGGTTTGGATCCTCGACAAAGATGGGTTCTGCATGAACATCCTCATCGTCCTCGCCTTCCTCTTCGGCTGCTGATGGAAGACGAGTGTTGATAAGGTCATTCAAACGGGAGATGGAGGCATCAGTCTGAGTGGCTCTCTGTTGCATAGCAGTGATACTGTTCTGGAGGTTCATGAGCATGGTTTCCAGAGTGAGCGGTTGCGGCTGATCTGCCATTGCAGGTTTTTCAATGGAGCTTGATAAAGAAGCTGAAGATGGGGAAGCCGGCGGCGTGACTTTTTGCAATATGATGGCGAACCCGACTGCAGGGTGGCCAACAATGAACCTGGAGAACCTCCGTTGTCACTGGGTTTAGCCTGACAAGCCTTTGAACCGGATCTGAAGAGTTCCCAAGTAGGTTTGGCTCTTCCTTTCGGTACTCTCTTGTTCGGTGCAATGGTTCCAAACTAGACAGTAAAGTAATTGAAAGCTCAGTGACGTTCCTGCAGCAATTCGAATGCAATGTACATGACATCGTCGGTGTCCTCCTAGACTCTACAACTACAGACAAGTCTGTCTCATGATGTTTGGACGCTGCCAAAATCCTCGGAAATCTTTTCGAGGGTGTATCCTTTGAATAGATCGACTACACTAAGAGATATCAAAACAGTCTAAACCTTTGACTATTCCATTCTCGAAGTTTCAACTTTGAACTTGGAACAACTTGGTATAGATGACATGGCACCTTAACCTTGAACGCCGCGGTGTATAGTGACTTCGCACTTCAACCTGGGTAGTGCCAGTGACACGGCATCCATACTTTGCGGTTCCTTATTTTCGGTTGAAACTTCAATCAAGCATGAGCCAAGGACTTAAAAAGGTTGATTTCCCAAAGTCTCGCTGATCTAAGGACTTTGAAAATTGATAACGTGACCATCGAGATGCACGACTCTTCATCGGGCCTAGCAGCGTCCTAATAGGCACAAGACAGACTTGAAAGAGAGACAACCTAGAAGCCGCCCTAAACATGCTTCTACGCAAAACAGTATGTATGTACAAAAACAGAGACGAGTTTGCCTCACGAATTTCAGACGTTGCCAGAATCCTCAGAATTCTTTTCGGCCATGTGTCCCTGAGTAGGTCGTCAGATCCTAAAAGATGTCAAAATAGACTAAATCTTCGACTAGTCCCATTTGAAGGTTCAACTTTGAATTTGGAACAACATGGTGGTGATGACATGGCACCTTAACCTTGAACACGGCGGTGTATAGTGACTTCGCACCAACCTAGGTGGGGCCCAGTGACACGGCATCACTACTTTTGTTGTCCCATATTTTCGGTTGAATTCTTAACCGGGCATGAGCCAAGGATGTAGTAAATTTTGATTTCTTAAAGTCTCATTGAACTAAGGACTTTGCATTGATAACGAACATTCGACAGAATGAACGACTCCTCATCGGGTCCGACAACGTCTTAGATTGCGCAAGACAAACTCGAAAGAAAGAACCACTCTAAGCATGCTCCTATGCAAAATAATGTATGTACAGTGCATGCGATAGGGAAAGCGGTAACACGTTGACAGTATATGGGGGTTAGATGCAAGTAATCTTACCCTGTAGGTACCTGTCCTAGTTTGGAAAGTTCTAATGCTTTGTATATGTAAAGGCTGGTTTTGGCTTGTAACAGGTTCCTCGGACTAGAGCCAAGATATACCTTCCGCTGCCCGCGTAATCGCAGAGCAACAGTTGAACGGTAGAATGACTCATCATCGTCGAAGGTTGTTGGTCATTCGGGGTCCCCGGGCTCCGGTAAACCGTGCCGGATTGCCAAAACGATCCAACGAGGCTTATCCCACATCGATGCAAATGGAAATGCTAAAAAATTTGATTAATGGAACAGAATCGCAAATTCGCAAATGCCTTTTCAAATTTGGCTCTCTTTATTGATCAATACTTAGAAGAAACTACACGAGAGAACAATCGGAAAAGCCCAGATTGGATGGCCGGACACGAGGTCCTGTTAAATCACCAATCCTTTCTTTAGCAGCGCGAAGCTCACTATTTTGACAGGCTTTTGGGGATTGTTCCCAAGCGTATTAACTTCTAAGTATAGACTAATATTGATTCGATCCCCTGCAGAGTCGCCACTGTGGGCAAATGCGATTTGCCCGATCTTTCTCTCCTCCGGGAAAGGGATTCCGTTCCCCACCCTTTTGAAGAGGAAGATGCTGCCGGTTCGCGGGAGCGCTTTTTGAAGCTGGACGTCAAGCGCTCGCGAAAATACAGAGTCGCCACTTGGGTTTGAAGGTCCGACACCCAAGGAACCGTATTTCGAAGCACTTGTCGCGCTGTTTGATTTGAAAAAGTTAAGGAACCAGTCCGTCATAACCATATCTGGGTTCGGGAGCCAGGTTACGAGAGGGGAAGGGTTTTATGGCACCCCTCTCGCCCAATCTGGAGATCGGTCTCTACTTAGGCATTTGCGAAAAATTTTGTTTGCGATTCTGTTTGATTAATCAGTTTTTAGCCAATTAGGGCGGGGAAACAGTTTAATAGGGATTAAAGCTGTAACAAGTTTGCAGGATGTTGATAGCATGGATGAGCATTTAGTATAGGATGAGAACAGACTGCTGTGGGAGCTTAAACAAACTGGGAAGCCCTTGTTTTGGAGGATGTGCGCAGGAAGAAACCAGTATGCACTGAACAAGTCACTGCATGCTGTTCACTCCTGCGCGCATAATTCCAAGACAAGCGCGCGCCGGTGAGCTTAAAACCCACAACTCTTATTCTCAAACCTTCTGGGCTCTGGAAGGACCAGTGCACACCCAGGACAAACCACGCAGTTTATAGCAGCATAATATACAGTTTAAAGGCTGAAAAGCCCTAAAAATTGACAAAACACCCCATAAACAGTGTGGGGACAGAATAACAGCCTAAATCCAAGTTACCCGTGCAAGGCCATTCACTGGTCAGAGGCAAAATATCGCGCGATGGACTCACTCTGTCGCGCGAGGATGCGCCCTGGCGCGCGATGGTGCGCCCTGGCGCACTGTCGCGCGATGGAGTGAAACCCTCGCGCGATGGTGCGCCCTGGCGCAGGATGGTTGCGCCCTGGCGCGGACCAGACCAGTGCTTGGTTCACACATGTTTCTGGGTTCTGGGACAGGTCCAGAATGGTCCCAGGGGTACTCCAAAATAGCAGAAATACAAATCAACTATAAAGCTAACAGTTTATACTAAGGAAAACAATAAACTGGTTTTTAACATGCTTGCAGAGTGATCTATATACAAAATAAAGCACAAAACAGTAGGACACCAATCCCCACGTGGTCCGTCGCGTGCAGCACCGAAGTGTCGCGCGAGAGAGTGGGACCATCGCGCGCTGGTTCCTACCATGACGGTTTTTGAAACCTCGCCAGCTTTAGGACCAGGACTGGTATTGATTACCAGCCTTGGCCCTGCCAGCCCCCCTCAGGGATCAGAACAAAGAGCAGAGCAAAGGTAAGCTATACCTTCGGCTTTTGAGTTTGAACGGTGTTTGAACTTTGAGATTTGAAGGCTTGATTGAGTGGTTGGATGTTTGATAATGGAGGAGAAAGAGCAAGCTATGCTCTTGAAATTAGGGTTTGTATGGAGGATGTTGTGTGTAATTCTCCTTTGGACCTCAAAACTTGGAACCCTTTGAAAGAAGTACCATGGAAAATGCTAACCCTTTGAAAGAGAACAAATGGGGGATATATATAGGGAAAGAGGGCAAATCTGATTGGAAACAGAGGCCTTCAGCCAGTCCACGAGGCCTGGCTGAGGCTGCATCGGTGGCCAACTGTCGTCCTCAGGAAAGGTCGGTTGTAGGTTGGACCCTCGCGCGACAGAGTGAGTCTGTCGCGCGATGGTGCGCCCTGGCGCACTGTCGCGCGATGGAGTGAGTCTGGCGCGCGATGGTGCGCCCGGGCGCGGGATGGATGCGCCCTGGCGCGGACCAGCTAGGTTTTTGGTTTTTGAAGCGGCTTAGGCTAGGTTAGGTTCAAGGGTTTTGCAAACACTCAAAGCTCAAACACGCTATCATTCCCGGGGTGTTCTTGATCCATTTCATCATCGGGGAATCAAAAACCGTAAGTAAACTAATCTGGAAGCCCAGATTGGGGTGTCTACAGAGATATCACCTCAAAAAGGAGGAGCTAAGCAGAGTAAACTATAAAGAGAGGGAAACCCCCCAACTTGGATCGAACAACCTGCAAAATGTTAGCCTCCAAGACAGCAAGAAAGATAACTAAAAGAAATAAATAAGGCAAAAAATAAAATGAAATACAAAAAATCATCCACTTTCTTCAAGCGAAAGACACAGGTACTACTTTTCTCCCCATTTCTCAAGCGAGAAACGGATGACTATACCAGACCATCAAAAGAAAAAAAGAAAAGAGATAGAGAAAGAAAGAGTTTATGTACGTGCAGTCAAACGCAGGTTCCAAACATTTATCATGCCAACGAGAGCTAAGACAATGAACATAGCACTCCATTCTACAACTTTTATCAAGAATTGAACTTGGCCATGCCACAAGTTAAGATACTTCAAGTAGTGCATTTGCCGAATTCGTTTTAGACATTTAAGTTCCAGCAAGTGTACAACCCAAACTAGATCAATTTTCAAATTGTTGACAAAATCCACAAGATATGGATGATAAATCAAATTAAATTTATCAACATCAAGAAAATCAATCAGTTCCACATTTAAAAACTCTTGCGAAAGTGGAGACTTAGTAGGAGGGGTGGCACCATCTAGAGCCGAGAGTATTTAATTATTCAGTGTAACTATTAGCAATGACTCCTCAAAAGGCATATAGCCTTCACTAATGACAAGCGGCTCTATTTTCTCTTTTTCCCTCGCATCAGAATTGGTATCCACAAAACTTTCAGTCAACTCACAAAATTGGAGTTTTGGGGCTAATTCATCTACGTAATCCCAAGTCTTTTCAACGTTTTTATCCAGGAATTCGTCAGTGGACCTAAAATCCATCTGGCATGTCTTAGGATTTAAACCATGGCAAAATGTAGCCAGAAGACTGCTAAGTTCAAAATTAAAACTCGACCAAGAGAATACGAAATTTTTAAATCGCTCCCACACTACGAAAAAGACTCATCATCTAGAAATGTGATAGTTCTTATAAAAGCATATGAGTCTCATATGAGAGAGTGAAAGTTTTGAAAAATTGTATTACAATCTCACTCCATGTCGATCTTGGACTCAAAAATTAAACCAATCTTGAGCACTACCACGCAAAGATGCTGGGAATATATGTAAAAGAGCCACTTCATCACTTGCAAAAGCTTTTTCAAGGTTAGCAATATGCGAAAAAGATTTTCTGAGGCCAAATCATAAAATATAGGAAGTAACACTGAATAATCAAATTGTTTTGCATAACCTCCATAGCACCTTGCAAAATGACAAGCTAGAGGTAATTGCTTTCCTACGATTAGGGGTGTGCAGAATACCCGTGAACCCATGCGCCCGCACCGACCCGACCCGAAGGGTTTCGAGCGGTTTCAAACCACTGTTGCGGCCGGTTACAGGTTAGTTTCTGTAAAAAATTGGTTCTCAAGTCTCTATGTTTCCAACCCGTCGGGTCCAACCCGACCCGACTATATATATATATATATATATATATATATATATATATATATATTGAATGCTAAAAAATTAAGTACTGAATACTGAATTTTTTAAGCTGAAAAGCTGTTTGGTAAACATATTAAGTACTGAATTAAAAAAATGATAAATTAATTTTAGTTTTGATTCTCTCTTAATTTACTAATGGTTACAATGTACTTATAATAATCGTGGAATGGTGGTGGTGGTGGTGATGGAGTGGTGGGGTGGCGATAGTGGTGGTGGTGGAGTGCTGGCGATAATGGTGTAATGGTGTGGTGGTGGTGGTGGTGGCAGTGGAGTGATGGTGTAATGGTGACAATGAGTGGTGTTGGTGGATTGATAATTGTGCAATGGTGGCATTGTGGTGGTGGTGGTGGCGGCGGCAGCGGCGGCGACGGTGTGGTAGTGGTGGTGGCAGTGTGGTAATGGTGGTGGTGGTGATGGAGTGATAGGGGAGTGGTGGGGTGGGGAGTGGTGGTGAAGTAGTAGGGGTGGTGGCGGGAGGAGGTGGTGGTGGTGGTGGTGGCGAAGTGGTGGTGGGTGTGGAGTGGTTGTAGGAGTGGTGGTGGTGGTGGTGGTGGTGGGAGTGGTTGTGGTGGTAGTATGGTGATTAAATGCCAGTACACAAGAATTCAGTCAGAATTAAGTAGTTCAAAGCTACTTAATTTTTTTCAACTTTTTAGCCTGCATTTTAAGTAACACTTAATTTGTTAAGCAATGTATAATATTGTTATCAAACCTACTGAATCACTTATTACTTAATTGATTCAGTTTTAAGTGTTGAATTTAGGTTATCAAATAAGCCCTGAGTTCAAAAAGAACCAAGCACCGCACAGTTCTCCAGGAGAATTCCTCCTCCCTCTCTCTCTCTCTCTCTCTCCCCCTGGGCTGGGAAATGGAGACCCTCTCTCTTACTCTAGGCTGGGAAATGGAGACCCTTTTCTACCTCTCACCATGTCGACCCACCAGCCACGGCCATCGGCCCATTGCCACGGCGCCATCGCCATCGCCTTGCCCTCTATTTCTTGTTCTCCCTCTCATGTAATTATGTAAATTAATTTATGATCTACAAATTTCTGATATTTTTCTGAGATTATAGTGCTTAAATCCTTCTTTCTGCTTGATCTACTTCTTCTTCTCGATCTGATTCACTGAATTTCTTACAAAATCTCTTTTCTTGATCTACTTCTACCGGGCCCGACGGACCCGACCGTAAATCTGATCGGACGGTTTCCCTTGTTCATTTGAACGGGGTCGGTTCCAAAAATCCCCAACCCGGTCGGGTCGGGTTCAAACCCGACCCGTGCACACTCCTACCTATAATGAAAGATTGTCTACCTCTACCTATGATGACTCAAAACAAAATCTAAAAAGAAAAAAAATAAAAATAACTATCCAAATTCTTAACACACTTTACCGTCTCCGGCAACGGCGTCAAAAATGCTTAACAATTTTTTAGTCCTAAAATAATGGGTTGCCCCAAGTGTAGGGCTAAAACCAACGTAGCACAATATCCGATAAGTCTGGAGTCGAATCCACAAAGACGGTGATGTGTTCTGACTTAAAAACTCAAGTTGTTAAAATTTAAATAGGCTCTTAGGTAGCTACCTCTTGTGGATTGATTGAGATTAACTAAAACCTAGAAATTGATTAGTTTTTCAAATAATTAAAAAGAAAGGTACAGTCATAGGGTTCATAGTACTCGCAACCGGCCCGGACTCATATGCTCCAATCGGTGTTCTATAAAACGTTTGATTTTAGACTGAAAAAGATACTCCGAGAGATGCGAACCCTTATGGTCTCCGTTCACCCATGCGTAGCTGAGAATGAGTTTTGGACCCCCACTCCCCCGTTCACATGGGCTCCGACAATGCCCAAGTTCGTCCACAGGAAGTGTTTTACCAGTCTAAAATTATTATTTTTATTTTTATTGTTTCGAAATAGGTGCAGAACACGTCCGAACCGGCCACGGTGTGCTAATCACCCCGCGACCTACCCTAACGACTACTTACTCATTATTAAACTAGAAACGAAAGAAAATCTAGCTTGAAACATGCTTCTAATACTTGGAATGGAAAATAAACAAAAAATATCAACTAATCAAATACCAGCGAATAACTTTTATTAAGATCATAAATTAAAATGAACTACCAAAGTGCGAGTAATTGAACAAAACTTGAAAGAAAAAACAACTCTGAAAGTCTAAAGCTGGTAGAAAATATTCGGAACCCTCCTCCAGTCGGCAGCGGTTCTTTTATAAGCCACGTTTGCCGTGCTCATTAAAACCCTATTGCCCCCCTATTATTATTAGGCCTAATTAGAAGATCCCAACCGTGTACTCTCAATCCCAGCCGTGTACAACCTCCAAGAGCAAAAATCTTGCTCCTCTTGTATTTGTTTCCTTTTTTAATCATCGAGTGCACGATACGGCAATCTAATTATTTCCCTTCCAAGTTGTAATTGATTGGCCCCCACTGGAATTAAAATTCCAGCGCTTGATTTGCTTGATCATGAGCAACTTATAGCCTTGATAACAGTCAAATTCTACGGCTTTCGACTTGCTTTGAACGTCAAGACTAGCAGTCTTGACATCTACCAATTGAATTTAATGGCTTCAAACAGACCAACTTCCAACACTGTAATATTTTAATTTCACGCTTTTTGTACCAAGCAAAATTTTCAAATGAGAAAAATAGCTAAACCAAGCTTCTGAGTAATGACCCACAAAGACTTCTGCCGTTGAATACCTACGTCAAGACTCTACTCGCATCAAACACGGTTTAACAGAGATGGAAGTGAAAGGCAAACAAGAGAAAATTACTGAGAGCAAGAGCAATCTGCTTATGCATGTGAAGCCAAAGATGACCATATTGGATCAACTGATCAACTTTCACAATACTTGAAAAACAAGCAATGCAAGTCATATTGACCAAGTCAACAAATGGGACTTCAAAGCATACTGTAGTAACTAAATCATGACCATCAATTTTTACCAAGTGGAAGTAAGAATATAACAGAAAACTTCATGAAACTCTATTTGGATTAAAGCAAATACGAAACAGAGCCGAAACTTACGACTACTTTAACCAAAATATGCAACCCGCAATATACTCCATAGATTTACCTCATTAAGAAAACAAGCATAATACACTTGTTTAATATATACAAAATGGTTTACTATCTTCCACCAATCCTACTCTTCTTTTGGTGCAAACGAAGAATGGTCACATGGATAAAGAATCCGTTGAGGTATCCCATGTAAACTCTGGGAGCAGTTGTAGTGTAACTGGCTTAACATATAACCTGTTAACTTTGACTACAAAGTGGTATAACATCACCCAAAAAAAAAAAAAGCATAACAACAATTGTTGGTTTAAACATCATATTCCTCGATGGGTTATAATCCAATGGTTGTGTATCTTGGGGAGGTTGGCCACTAGGGATGGATTGCATAGCTGGGGAGTTATTGACTATGCTACTTGTGTGCTTTGTAATAATTCTGATGAATCCCATGAGCACTTGCTCTTTGGTTGCCCTTTTTTCATTTCTGTGTGGCAGCACTTTTTGGTGAAAAATGGCATCCACAGTCCTTGGTTCCTTTTGCTTAATGAGATTCAGTGGATAAATGTTCATAGGGGTGGTGCTAACTTGCAAAGCCTATTGGCAAAGTTGTCTTGTGCTGCAGTCGTATACCACTAGAAGAAAATGGGTTTATAGAGACGAAAATATCATCCACAGCCCTTGCTTCCTATTAGTTTACAACTTAATTTTTCACTACAAGAAAATGGGTTTATAGAGACGAAAATATCCAAAACTACAAATTTCATTGCTACGGTCATTGGCGACAAAAAACTTTGTTGTCCAAATTCTTCGCAGAAAGTTTCACGCAAAAAAGACCCTAGTGAAAGAAAAAGAAAATCGTCGCAACAAAAAAAATTCCTTGCCTATTTTGCTAATTGTCACCATTTTTTACGCTAAAATTAAGCATTATCAGAGAAAATCCCATACTCTAACTATTTTGGGCCTGTGGTTGCCTCACACTTATATACTCAATAATGGGGGGCGCTATATTTTTTTTTTTTTTTTTTTACATGCATGTAAGATATGTATTGATTGAAGCCTAAGGATGCCTACAAATTATAATAATTGAATACGCAAGCATCACGCGTTACGCACATTCCATTGAAGGCCTATATCTTCCTATAGCATTCTCAAAGGAGAATTGGTGCTGGCCAAGGGCAAAAATCAACAGATTACCCAGACAAACGGATGTCCAAACCCAACACGAAAAATTTACACGTAGTGCCTGCTAATTGAATCGCACTAGTTTAAACATGATTCTTATGATTAGCCCTCACTAATAAATTAAAGCATAATTAAACATTTGGAAACAGAACTCACTCTAATATGTTTCCAGATTTTTGCTTGACCACATCCTTAAATAAAGGTACTGAAACCTAAGGTGTTGGCCATGCAGTCAAGGCTAAGAACTCAGGAGTTGCTCTCTCTTATGCCTTAGGTTCGGAATTTCATAGCTGCCACCAACGCTAATGAGACAAGTTCAATTCATACAATACGATGCTTTGGTTTAATTGGGCCCTAGGCTACTACTACTGCATGGCAGGACTGGTCCCCAAAAATTATTTGAGGTGTGCATAAGCTAACCTTGATATTATGCATCTTTATAAATATATATATATATATATATAAGCAACTAAAACCAACTGTCTAAAGATTTTGAATTGCCAAAGTTTTTGTATGTCATTTGTGTAGAGAGGTATTCCCGAACAAGCTCAAAGAGGGCCCGAATACGTGGTACGTGAGACCATGGTATAGATACAATAGGGACAGTCACCATGCAAGATGGTGGTTGGCGACAGGGACCAGTGACATGAGAAGTCAATAGTCCAGAAAGTCTGTGCAGGGCCTTGGAACATGAGAAGTTATTGGTCCAAGTAGCCTGTTTGGCAATGAAAAGGCCGAACATGAGGAGAAATCTGGTCCAAGTAGCCTGTTCGGCAATGAGAAGACCGAATAGGAAGAGAAATATGAGGAAAGCAGCCTCAGGTGCAAGGAACACTCTGGAAGGGTCCAAAAACAGTGGTATTCTGATAAGGAATGAGATCTCGAGAATGTAGGATCTGGGAAAGATACCTACCGAAAATGGAATGTTCGGCCAGTTATGGAAAAGAGTCCTAAAAGGACTAAGGAAGTGATTTGATAAGGGAAAGAGAATCCAGAGCATCCTAGGTTTCCTATATGAGATAAGAAATCTAGGGCAACAAGCATACAAATGTCTATGTAAACGGAGTAAACCTAGAGGTAAAAGATACGCAATACGTTGCACTCATATTGTTCTCCTACTGATAATTAGGTTTTTGACTAGTACGTAATACTAACTTTGGGATCGGAGGGCCTTTGCTACGAGAAGTAAATGTGCACTCACCCCTTGTCTGTTTTGCAGATTAGGACTCCAACGACAAACTAGGGTTCCGGAGAAGAGGCACGAGTAAGCCGTTGCGATCGAGTGCTGTTCTAAGCTCCAATTGTTTTCTTCCTTCTACAATTTGAGTACTTTTACAAAGAATCGACACTAAATAATACAAACATTTATTGACCCTTCCCATGATCCAGAAAACCCACGAAATAAAAGGACTGAAGCATAATATACAAAATTCACTCTTTTTAAGTTTAAAGCAACGTATTTGTCAAATCCCTTACGAATTTCCTATCGACCAGACAGAACTGTAAGAGTCATCTCGTTTGAAGTAGTAATTTGATTCCTGGACGATGGAGGCGCTGTCTCATTGCTGCTCCTCTGCGTATAGAAACCCGGTTCCTTGGGTTGGGGTAGCGTTGCGCTCTCACTATCCAAAGCCAAGAGCACAGAGGACATTGTTGGCCTGTCTTCAGGGTGTTGCTGGACACACAAGAGACCAACTTGTATACATTTTAATGCTTCCGGTATTGGAAAATCATCAATCTGTTCGTTTAGTAGCTCCAAGGCTTTTCCTTCAATCCATAGTTTCCACACCTGAAAGAGTGCATAAAACGTGCATTAAGGCATTAGCACGAGATGGATGGTCAAATGGTACTGTGATCCTCTCATGTGATCCCTCGTCAATAAGGAGAAATGGAAACCCATGGTCTCGTTTCAAGGATTGGACCTTTCAAAAGAAATCGATAGGCTTATCAAAACAGAGTCGCGACGGGCCCCAATTTTCCTTATTGCAAGGAAGAACACATGGCAGACATTCTGAAGCGGATGATATCAGTCTTATCTAGGAAATTACATGTCCGAGGAGGGTAAGACCATGGTCGTGATGATAGAACTCTCTGTTCCTTTTTCCGCTCACTATTTCCAATACTAGCACTCCAAAGCTATAGACATCTGATTTCATTGAAAAGAGCCCGTCCATTACATACTCAGGAGACATATAACCACTACATGATGAACAATTTAGAACATCAAGAAGATCGAACATGTGTAGGTACCGATTTAGTAAGTCAGGAAAATTGAACCTATATAGATAGGTACTTGGAAGAATTCTTTTGAGTACTTACTAAGTTCCAACCACCGTTTCTGTTTTATCTAGTTGTTGATCTCCTTTGAAAGCTCTAGCAAGGCCGAAGTCTGCAATTTTTGGATTCATCTCATTGTCAAGTAGCACATTGCTTGCTTTGAGATCCCTATGAACAATTCTGAGTCTTGAATCTCGATGAAGATAAAGAAGCCCACGAGCAATCCCCACAATAATATCGAACCGCCTACTCCATGTGAGAGAGTTACTTCTACTATCTGGGAAGTTCAGATCAGATCAACTTAGGGTCTTACTCAATTCTACCAGTTTTGCAACGTGAAGTGCTATTATGAAAAGAGATACAACAATTGTTACAACTTCAATTGAGCTATAAGA
The DNA here is from genome assembly GCA_014282245.1 of Rhododendron simsii. Taxonomy (NCBI): domain Eukaryota; kingdom Viridiplantae; phylum Streptophyta; class Magnoliopsida; order Ericales; family Ericaceae; genus Rhododendron; species Rhododendron simsii. The sequence continues at coordinate 18,230,526 of CM024954.1, forward strand.
ATGATTGAGATCGAGGTCAAACCAAAAATAAATGAATTCAAGCTTCCGTTGGGCATATACTCGTAAATCAACATCCTCTCTTCTCCTTCAATACAACATCCCAAAAGCCTTACAAGATTCCGGTGTTGAAGTTTGGCAATCAAGATAACCTCATTTTTAAATTCACGAAGCCCTTGATCGGATTTCTTTGAGTTCCTCTTGACTGCTATTAGTTGTCCAGTTGATAGCTGACCCTACAGTTTAGTTTCTTATGGATTTACATACAAAATAACAAGGTATTATATGTTCTCAATGTATGTATCAGTATGTGCAACTGAAATTACCTTGAAAACAGGTCCAAACCCACCTTCTCCAATCTTATTTGAAAGGGAGAAGTTGCTTGTGGCTTCAGCAATTGTGACTACATTGAAAAAAGGTAAACCAGTGTTTCCATCACCTTTGGATGGAAGAATATCTGTCAATGAACCTGTTGACCATAACAGAACGGCAATATTAGGAAATAATCATCAAATAAAGATTCGGTCCTTTCAAGAGTTTCAAGCTTTGCTCCGTTCAGTTGTCGAGAAAGTTATGTGGAAAATTGGTTCCCAGAAAAAGTGAAGTGAGGTGAAGTAAAAGAAAAAGAAAATTATTTTCCTGTGACTATTTATTTAACAAAAGAATTTTGCAAGAAAAATTAAGATTTAGTTGTTCATTTGTCAGGAAAAAGAAACTTTCGGAAAAATTTGTTGAGTGTCCACTCATTTTCCTTTTCTCGCGATGCAAAATCAAGTATTTTTTGCAAGATCACTTTTGCAGAAAACTAATTCCTGCAGGAAAACTTAAATTGGTAAGTCCTAGAATTTTCCTGCCAACTGAACACTAGGAAAATTATGGAAAAATTGATTTTCCCATCATTTCCGATACTTTCCTGGCAACTGAACGGAGAAAAGGCTCCAACTTTGGGAACGAGTTCAAAAATAAATTTCAACCTATTTCCAAAAGACTACGAAATTGTTGAAAAGTAAGCTTGATTATGAAATAAGGAAAACGTGTTGGACTGTTCCAATGGAGGCAGCCACAAAGTTTGACTTTCGAGTTACGTGATTATATTTGTGATATGAGTTGTGTTTGTGTTTAGCACAAAAACATTCAAGGACTGAGCGCGAGTGTGTCAGGACTTGTCGCATTGACGCAGCAGAATTAGCAAGATAGATTAGTTGCGTACCGATCCAAACAAATAAATACTCAAATTCACGAGCACACCTTGCGCATAAGGAAAATAGAGAGAACTCTCAGAATAATATTGATTAAAAGTTAAATAATTGAATAGGTTACAGCCATTTTTATAAGACACTAACCCTAGAAGTCATACTGAAAAAGAAATCCTAAATAATGCCAAAACAAGCGGCATTAAAGAAAAGATATTTGCTAATTAATTAAAATAAAAACCTAATTCTTGTAGACCAAAATCCTAATAAAGGTAAAATTTAAAATCAAACCGAATACGGAAAGTTAATAATTCTAATCTAAACAAAAATATTCCTAGTAAAAGTCTTATTCTAATGCAATAGAAATAAAATATAAAAATTCTCCAACCTTGTCCTACACCAGTCTCTTTTTCTTCAAAAGAACTCGCCCTCGAGTTTTCATTAGAAATTTGCCATCTACCATTCCAAAGAAATAAATATTTGAAATACTTCAACCTCTAGCTCGTCTTCCAAAAATTATTCAAAAAAAAGTATTCATACAATTATCACTTGTCTTCATGCTTCAACTTGTTGCCAAGATGTACTAGACAAATGTGGGAATCCATACAAATTGTTCCACTTCAAGAAAATCTATGAAATCAACATGAGCCCCGTCGAACATGCAAATTAAAAATCCGAACCATTAATTGCCGAAACGAATGGCTGAGATCGATTAACTCCGTAGAGAGCCGTTTTGCAGCGGCTCCATAAATAAGTTTCTCTCTTAAGATTATCTAATCATAAGTAAACTTACTGTTGACGTCATCTCTCTTCCTTCGTCGGAAAATGGCACAGGCAAGCGCAGTGAGTAGTAATGAGATACTCACTGGAACAACAATCAAAATCGTAGTCTGAGTTTTCCTGCTCTTATTATCTGCACCAAACAAATTAAATACAAACAAATAAAATTTGCCTTTCATCGGCTAATACTTCTATTTATTTTAGTTGTTATTTCAATTTTTCATATTCCGTTGATTTAATTCAACTTACTGAGAAATACCGGACATTATTGCAACAAATAATTACAATAGTAGACACATAGTACAATCAATTAATTCTTTTAACATGAATTAATTAAATATAGTTACCATTACTTAAATTCAAACAAATTACTAATTCTTTTAACAATAGTAGCATTTGAAACTATAAATATCGGACATCAGTAGTCTCTATAGATGCAAGTAGGATTCCCTCTAGTGGACGGTGAATTTATGGTCCTCAGGATTAATCGATGTGCATGTAAATTGGTTCGGACATCTATTAAAAAAAATAGTAGTCTCTGATACAGAATAACCAAATAACGCAGATCTGTTAGCTCTACATTCCTCTTAAATTAGGGTGAGCTCATCCAATTCGAAATGTCATGCTGCCAACAAGGAATTTTGTGGTTCATCATCACGTCATGTCGTCATCTGTGGTTTGTACCGAGGCTGGTTAAAAACGTACCTGAAATTAATTTAGGCCAAACTCATGGGAAACGTCATCTGTTGTTTGCCCCGAGGCCGTTAAAAGACCACAAAAATTACCCGAAACGTAGCCCTGTTCAAGTACTAATGGCATTTCTGCTGAAAACTTCAAGGAGACGATGAATATACCTCTTTTTTCTGTAACATTGGTCGATGGCGGAGAAAGGGAAAGAGTAACTGGCGGCGATGGGCGTCGGCGTGGTGCAACACCAACAGTAACTGGCGGTGATGGGGGGCGCGGTGCAGCACCAGTATAAGACTCATAAAAGTTGGACAAATCATACTGGAAAATACAACTCGGTGTAATGACATTTACTGCTCTCTTTCTAAAACAACAATCCTCATTGCGATAATAATATAACGCGCTTGAAATACAACTGCTACAATCAGCCGATGAAAGGCGAGGGACACACTGCACAAGACCATATATATACTCCAATTCTGTATACGCAATTTCACCAGTTGCAAAAGTGCCTACAGAATAACCAGTAGTAACCTTGTTCACAAGGCTATCTACCAGACTACTCAAGGCCTGATCAAATTCATCGACATTGGCGGTTATGTCACTCGTAATCCACACCAATCTAGCCGGCCAATCGGCCATGGTGCTGAAGAATGACTGGTTAGAGCACTGGACGATACAGTGAGAGGAGGCTCCGAAATCGAATGCCTCCATTTTATTAGGACAATTCGCAATTATAGACTGACTCGCGGTATCAACACAGTCAAAACAACTTTGGGAGGAAAGGTCGCCTCTGCAGAGTGCGAGAGCGTAGATCGTGTCGGAGCCTTGTGCGAAGGTGTCGGTGTAGAATCCACGGTTGGCGATGGCATTGGTGGCGAGGGAGGAGAGGATTCGGTTCCGGTTTTGGCCGTACGTGCTGTTTGCAGTGAAATTGGCTGGGTAGGGACATGGTTGAGCAGTGGCAAGGGGAAGGGTTATGAGTATGCAGGAAAGGAGGAGAAACAAGTTTGAAATACCCATTACTATAAAATTGTCTATGACACAAGTATGTTTACAGGTATTATTTAGGTGCGCCCATGATGTTGTTGATGATCATGTTGCAAACGTATTAGAGGGATTTTCAAAGTCAGCTCTGGGCCAAACTGAGACTATGTATTTCCTTATGAGACACGCGCACTTCCACTATTCTCCTCTCCAATCCGTCCACGTCAAGAGTCAGAAATTACTCTCTTACGGCTTGAACTAATAATCAATCCTGGTCAATTATGAGTATGGCTTATTCACAGAGCCGTTGTAAAGAGGTAATTTATGGAGCTGCTTGATCTTAGCTGTTTGTTTTGGCATTGGACGTTCCAGAAAAGTTTCATTAAGAGCATCCCCAATGGAGATGTAAAATACATCCTGATGGATAGTTATAATAGATGAAAAAAAATGGTTAAAAGTTAGTTAGATGTAAAATAGAACTCACCCCTTTCCAATGGTGAGATGTAAAAAATGGATGGATAATTAACTAATTTTTCTTCCTCCTTAATTTTTCTCAACCCTAATTCAAGTATTACTTCCGTTGAAAAATAATTTTGGTATCCGGTAATCGAGGACTTTAAAAAAAAAATTATTCTGAAAAAAAATAAAATTACTTCCGTCCCATTGTTTTTTACTTCTCATCCACTTCAATTACATCATTTACTTCATCCACTTACTTCCATCAACGATATTTGTTGCAAGCCTGCGGGATGACTCGCTATCGAGAGACTTGATAGAAGTATCCGATTGTACATCGCCTCCTGTGAATTTGGTGAATTTTTTTGCAATCCGATTCCATAATTCATATCGTGCTTGGTTGGTACCGACAATCGGGTCTTGACTAACGCACAAGTAAGTATTACAATCGCACTACGATTTTCCTCTGCCATAATTGATACACTATTTTTTTTGGAGTGTGTTTGTGGAGGATGGAGAAAATTTTTGTTGTGTAAAATCATGTTTAAAACACATACATTTTTAGGTAGGGAAAAAAAAAACATCAAAAGAATGGTCGGATCAAAAGACCCGTTTGGCTACTCTTCACCCTAACTTTACCCTTCACCACAACTTTAACCCAAACTTTACTTTTCACCCCAACTTTATTCCTCTCTCTCTCTCTCTCTCTCTCTCTCTCTCTCTCTCTCTCTCTCTCTCTCTCCAAACAAAAATTACGAACCAGGAGAACCAAACAACCCCCCCCCCCATCTGAACCTAAGTCAATTCTGGTAGGTTTTACCATCCCTGCTTCAAGGAGGCTTTACTGTGGCACTAATTGACTGATAAGCACCCAAGATTGTACAAGTTTGGGTGCTAAAATCCTTCCGAGTATGTCGTTTCCATGTCTTTTTGATCATTAATCTCAAATGTTGCACGTAAGGTATTCTTTCAAGTGTTTCAGGTCATTTTTGCTAATAAGGTGATTTTGAGCGCCATGGGGTACGCTGGAGCATTTGGGTTCTTGGAAAAGCACTCCCCGTTAGATTCTCGAGCCAACAGGCGAAGAGCTAGATGAAGTCCAGGAGGCGGCAAGGAATTCAAGGCAGCCCAGTAGGCTGGATCATTGTTCCAGTGCAAAACGTTATCGATAACTTAACAAATTGTTATCGATAACGTTCCCCTTCCGTTCCTCTAAGTGTTCCAATTGATTACGTACTTGTGTATATATAGGACCACCTCTCTCCCTCTTTGGTAGCTAGTTCATTACGTACTTAGGTTTTTCCCCATTAAAGCTCTTTAAGCTTTTCAAGTGTAATTTCCATTAAACTCAAGTAAGTTCTTTGTGTTCTTCATTTTCTCGTTTATTAAAGTGGATCGTGTGGTTTGGATCTTTATTAATCTCAAGTTTATTTTCAGTTCTGTCGGTTAAAAATGTTGGTTAAATTTAGCACTTTTGTTAGTCGTTCAAATATGCGTGAGTAGTCGATTAGGCTTGGCTTCGAAGTGATTAATGCCCCGGGATTTACGTTTATCTTATCTTTCTCAACTCTAGACTGAAGTTTGACAAGGAAAAAGAGCATTGTTCGGTTTTTATGTAACAAAACTAATCGATGTTAATCTCCGGTGATCATGTGCTCGCTCACATGGTTCCGTGAGCGATGGCTCGGCTTGTGTTTGCCAAAAGATTGAAAGAACTCACTCATTTTCCAAGTCACACTTCAAGTCTATTTATTTTTACCGCGAAATCCTCCGGTTGATAGCCTAAGCCGTGCAATTCAACCGTGTTTTCTTTGAGAAAGTTGGATAGCTAAGTCCCGGGCGTTAGTCATTCCAACGCCTTGCCGCTTGTCTTAATCTAGTAAAAACTCGTTTTCTAGTCTTTTTAGTCGAGCAATTTCCACCTTAAAGCAAAACCCAAAGTTGGCCGTCTAAACGCCGCAAACCTTTACACCTAAAAATCCTGGCAAGCTATAAGGAATTATCTCTGTGGGTACGATCCCGGACTTTCCGGTATTTATGCTGACAACGGCCTAGCCCTACGCTCGGGGTGAAACGACCCGTTTCAACGATTAGGTTCTGGATGAAGCATTGACCCAGCCTCCACCTGGAAGATTCGGAAGCGGCGACGAGGGTTTCAACGGCGACGAGCGTTTCGGACGGCGACGATGATCCAACTCCTCTCTCAAATTAGTTTCCAGCGACCTTCCGGCATGTTCTTACGGATTACGGCTTGTTCTTGCACATTCCGGCGCCTTTCCGACGAAATCAGGTAACTCCGACTGTCCAAAATTCTAGTAAATCAGTTGGGGTGATGAGCTGTCAATTATAACTGTAGTCAAATGGGGATGGAAATATCCATCTCCTTTTCCATCTCTGCTATTTTACCACCCAATTTGTTCCATTTTACATCCCCATTGGAGGGGTTTTTTTTGCATCCAGGTTGTATTTTAAGTATAGAAGTGGGTTTCCATCCTCCATTGGGGATGCTCTAAGATCTGAACAGTCTAATACACTTTGAATGAGCGTGAATCATCTCTGTAAATCACTATTTACGGAAAGCTCCGTGAAATAGTTTTTCTCGATCAATTATATAGAAAAATTATATAGAAAGCAAACTTACCAGCCAACGAACTGGACTTACCGTTGGGCTCACTGAAGCTGAGACTTACCCCATTTTGTTTGGGATCAGAGAATGTTTTGACAGATATGGATATTTTTCTGTTGTTTAGTGTAACAAAAGTCAAAGAAAACTGGGCCCGTTCCGGTTTACCCCTTAAAAAATAAGTATTTATTTGTAATTTTCAAGCTTAAAAATAATAAGCTTACTAAAATTAAAAAAATATGCAATATGGATCTAATTTTATAGGTCTCGATGAAATCTATCAAACTCTGCAAAAAAAATTAAAAAATTATTTTCATAAAACCATTATTTTTAAGTTTGAAAATAGCTCTTTATTTTTTAAGTACTTATTTTGAAATGTGGAACGAGCCTAATTATCGTATTGTAGTTGATTTGGAAAACAAAAATATTTTCAACAGGCGAAAATTGTTTTCAAGATGGGTACTTTCTATTTTCTAAGCACCACCTCTGTAACACTCAAGCACAATTACCAGTCCATGGTAGCAAATAATCATTAAAAAAAAAAAAAACCATTTATTGATCTCACAAACAAAAATCTCTCGGGTAAACAAATCCGGACGTTATTACCGAGGGCCATGGTAAACTGAAAATAAGTTAACCAACTTTGCAACGGTCAGCATTAGAATCAAATGGCTTGAATCATAGGAAAACTGAACTTTAATTGGAACGGTCAGCAACCTCTCTCATATACACGTGGGTCCCACATGTTAAATGTCTATGGGATCCACGTGTATATGAGAGGTTGTATTTGGTGTTGTGTTCGGATGGTTGTGCACCTAGCATCTCTTTTATATATATATATATATATATATATATATATATATATATATATATATATATATATATATATGTCCGACCAAATGGAAAAGATGAAAATTTAACTCGGTAGCACGAGGGTCCTGTGTTTCCCAAGTTTCTAGAACACCATATACGCCGTAGTCCGGACGTGGTTCTTTTTCAACGCGTCTCAAGCGAGAATTCCAAGCTAGATGGCAATGAAAAGGAGCTTAATTGAACCAAGCTTCCGAGCGAGAGCCACAAAGACTTCTGCCATTGACTAGCTAATTGAAGACTGGTGCTCACATCAAATTGCACAGTTTGACAGAGATGGAGAAGTGATATATACTCCTTCCGTCCCTTATTTATAATCCGGTATTTCATTTTGGGTTGTCCCTTAATAAGTGTCCATTTTGTAAAGTTAGTGGGTAAAAGTTAGTGAATTGTCTATTTTGTCCCTAAAAGTATATTCCATTTTGAAAAGTAAGTGAGTAAAAGTGTAATGATGATGGATAAGTAGGGAAAGTAGAGGAAAAAGTTGATGTGAAAGGTATAATAATGATGTCTTTTTAATAAATTGGAGTTACGAAGCAGGACACTTAAAAAATAACGGAGGGAGTACAAGGCAAACAAGAGAAGAAAATTCTTGAGAACAAGTGCAATTAATCTGCTTTAATGAGAAGCCAACGATGACCTTATAGGATCAACTGATCAAGTTTGAAACTATCAAGATAAGGAAGATGCACCCAGAGAAAATTTCCAAGGAAACATCTTCTTGGAAATGTAAGGATATCGGAAACTTCTTGGAAATGTAAGGCCATCGGAAAATTGGCAAAAAATTTATTTTAGGCAAAAATGCTAATTCTTCTAATCCACACAACAAATGGGACTTCAAAGGAAACTCTAGTAACTAAACCATGACAATCAATTTTTAGCAAGTATATAAGTAATAAATATTAACCGTTGGAAAAAATGTGTACTCTTTGTGATAAATTCAAATGATTGAGTGCAATACAATTAGAACTCAAAACCTGGAAATCGATAATAACAAAATAGTGATCAAGGCGAGTGTGATACTCTGCACTTAAGATAGACTCATCCCTGCTACGGTTCTTACAACTTGCATGGAAACTCCCCACAGAAGCAGCAGTATTAAATCAGTGGTTCAATAAAACCAAACTTAATTATGTTTGTACTCTCTTATATGAACAGACTTGAATCGAAGGAAAAAATCAATCACCAAACAGAATGAAGGATGCAATATATATAGACCAATTGGTAACTCTTCAAAAAGCCACCAGGAAGAAAGGGACACCTCTGTTCATAGTAGACGTGTTTGTCCACTGCAAACAGGTGTTATTAAAAAGAGGCGACTCTAAATCAATTCTTTTTTTTTTTTTTGATTAAGTGTGAGATTTTATTAAGCTCAACCAAAAGAATCAACATCTAGGGATGTAATCCCTTACAAGACCATAAATACAATCAGCAAAAGCTGCAATCAAAAACTGAAAGCTACATATGATGAAAAAAAAAAAGAACTGAAAGCTACATATACAGGTAGTAATATCCTCTCAGACAAGCCCCATTGCACAGAAAAAACCTTGGTTTTGGTAGAGTACTGCTTCATACTCCCTCCGTCCACTTTTTAAATTTTAGTATTCTATTTTTGGTTATCTCTTAATAAGTGTCCATTTTATATAATTAGTGGGTAAAAGTTAGTGCATTTTCTATTTTGCCGTTAAAAGTATATTCCATTTTGAAAAGTTAATAAGTAAGTGTGTAGTGATGATATCTCCATAGAGGGTAAGTAGGGAAACTTGAGGTAAAAGTTGATGTGAAAGGTGTAATGATAATGTTTTATTAATAAGGTGGAGTTACGAAACGGGACACCTTAAAAAATGACGGAGGAAGTATTAGCTTCTTCGAGAGCAAAGAAAATCTCTAACATCAACTTTCAATCCCCTTAATAACCTGATCATATCTGCCCCTTGGTTGCCCCCTGAAAGATCCTGCAATTTCTCTCTCCAAATCCCATACACAGTAGCTATGTGTGGCCCATGATCCTTGATCCGAATTCCTCTTCCACTAGCTTGTGGTTTTCCTAGCCTTCTTGCTCCAACCTGCACTGTGAACGCACGACTAAGACCTAACCGGGAATGCCGGCAAGGCCCTCTGGCAAGAGGATGAGAATGTGCAGGGAGTAAACCAAGAGATTAGGGTTTTGAGTCTATTAGAGTGTGTACCTCTTAGGGGTGTTAGCCTTCAGTATTTATAGAGTCCCCTTGACTTGCTCTCCAAGTACGGGAACGTGCCTTGCACGGACCAATCGGCATCATTGTGACGTTACCGAACAAATCTGGTAACCGTTCTTGGCGTGAGCTGACATCCCCATGTGCACTCATCAATATCTTTTGGAATAACCGTTTCAACACGTGAGAGGGCACGTGACTGTGCAGGTAGCCGAAACGGGCGGCTAACCGAGCCAGGCAGCTAACCGAGCCCGATGGGTAACTGAGCCCGGTGGGGGGACTGGATGAGTAGAACCCATCCATGGAGCCACCTCCCGGATGGTGGCCGAGCTTAACATAAATTCTTCCATCGCCAGATGCAAGATGAGGGCAAAGCTAATGACTGATAGGCCTCGGCTAAGGGCCGAGCCCCGGTTTGGCCACAAACCAACTCGATCTAATTTGTTTAAGCGCAAACAGTTATGTTCGGCCTGCTACAAGCTGAAAAACTGGATTTTAGGCAGAGACTTCTCAAGCCTTTGCCCTTCACATTAGTAGAGTACTAGTCAATCACATCCACAAGATTAGAAGGCATACCCTGAACCATATTCTTTCTTACAAAGTGCTGCCACAGAACAGAAGAATACGATCGAGCAATTCAATTTGCATTCACAATCAAAATAAAATATTATATCGTATAATGTTTTCTCCTACATAAACAAGAAGTTTTATCACACACTATTTGGATAAAAGCAAATACGAATTTACAGAGCTGAAATTTATGACACCTGAAACCAAGATACGAAACTGCAATATATTGCATAGATTTACATCATTAAGGAAACTAAGCATAATATATGTACATGTTTGTTATATAAAAAGATACACTATCTACTTACAATTCTACCCACTTTTCCTAGACTTTGGTAAGATCCAAGAATTGTCGCATAACAACAGCTACGTTGGTATACCTCTTCATCCATTAGAGTGAGTTTCCACATGTTGCCAGATCCTTTCAAGGTAGAATACGTTCCACAACCATTATCGTAAATATATAAAGGAATATGTACTAGCATTGCCTCATCATTCATTTTTGAAAATATCATCCATAGATGAAAAATTGGGCAGAGCTGAATCCTCGTGCACACACCCATTTCTATGATGAGGTTTTTTATTATAATATTCTGATGCCAACCACTTTCACCCCTTAGAAATAATGCAGGATATTGTAAAGGATTATAGCAACCATAATACTGTTGTACTCGGTGTCTTCTACCAGCATGTGCGTGAATAATAATATCTTGTTCAAATGGCTCATTTGTGTTGTTCCCTTCAATCCAAATTCCTGCAACTTGATCAGCTATCGGGAAATTGTACACTCTGATCCAATTTTACACTACTTTGGATATGAATCCTTTGGCCTATTTTCTAGTGTGCATAGAACTAGAGCATATGGGACGAGAAAGGAAGAGAAAAGGACACGTGTAGAGAACTTAAAGATCTTTGAGATGTCGCTTTTGTTGTATACGCCAAGTAAGGAGGTTCGTAATGACATCATCAGATGGAGTAGTGACCGACACTTGGTTTCAACAAAATCCAGTATTTCTCAAAACGCCACTAAAAACGAACAGCAATGTTTGCAACGCGTCGTGAACTAATGCACGCCGTGGTAACTTTTGCCGGCATTTGTCAGACTTTTTACGGCAATTTTGAAATGCCGGAAAAGGGCTTTTCCCTTGTAGTGCATGAGAATGGAAATATTCAGTACCGTCAACAGAAAATTTCTCATTAGGCTGATTTCCCTCATTGTTAATAACAAAAATACATGGTGATTTCCATGAGATTCCAAATGACTGGCATAGAGTTAACAATACATATCACATTATGGAAGACCGCAATAATCTGGAATTTAAAACTTTTAGTTCACAACATTGGCACAAACACACAGTATGTCAGGACCGGAGGGACACAACTCACACACTGATTTCTGAGGAAGAACTCTATTATATAGATATTCACACAATATATACAAACTTGAAAAAACCTCACCGGGTAGAGCCACAACCGGCTCCCCCTCTCAAGCTTCACATCTCTCAGCTACACCACTCTTCACCTCTCAATCAGTACACATACATACATACACAGAGAAGGAGACCAAGGCTTTCCGCGTTAATCAGTTGGGAGTAGTTATGCCGACTCTAGGGGAGTAATTAACAGTTGTGGAGGAGCTAAGTCAACAATAGGGGCTGCGCACAACACAGTGAACTGTGGAATAGTGTAGTGACAAACAATACAACGACAAGCCCAATTGGTGAAACCAAATAGGCTAAAATATGGATGTATCGTTTAGAACCAAACAAAAATGAAAGTCAGGGAAATTTGAGTGCCCATACTGGGCTAAGGGTGGCTCCACCAGTGATCAAAACGACGCTCATTGCCATATCCTCCACACCCGAATCATTGGAACTCAAATCCGGCAAACGAAGAGATGCTAATTGGGGGCTGCATGCATAGAGAGAGAGCATAAATGCATAACAATTAAGAGAGTAAATCAGGACAAAAAAAAAAAATTAAGACGACCATGCGCTTGAGGCCCTTCACAGGCCCACTTCGGTGAAAACTTCCATAAAAAATACTTGCCGAGAACATCATTTATACCAAAAGTCATGTTGAACGGGAATCCTAATAAACACATAATAGTTGCAGATTCAAATATAGAGACTCGGACTAAAATTAGAGATGGGTCTCTGCTAATAGGTACATGATATGTAGATCCAATGTGTATATCCTATTGAAAACATATCGACAATAACTCCAAAATAAGACCAGTATTGAAAAGATCATGTCCGCAAATATAAAACCCCACTAAATCTAAGATTTTGGAGGAAAAGTTAGTTTGGAACTAGGGAATGAACTTTTGAGAAGTTGAGAATAGCAAATAGATAGTCTGCTCTTAGATGTCTATCGATCTTCACTTCCTCATTAATATTTACGAAGGGAAAGAATTAATTAATAAGAAGAGGGCTTCGGCCAAACAGCATCAAGGGTGCACTTAATCTAAGGTGTTAATTGTTAAAACATCCAACTCAAAACCAATTGGTAATGAGTGGATAGGCCGTCCAAACTTATATACTAGTTTTGGAGGAGATAATTAACTAATGCGGGACAATTTTCAATACTCCCCCTCACATGCGAGTGTGCGACCCCCGACTCGCACGTAGAGATGTCAACAAAGGATCTGGAACACATGGATCACAACGAAACAAAGTGCAGCTATAGCACAAACAATGGGAAATGCCTCTGAAAACCTAGGTATGATACTATATTAAAGCATCCAACTCAAAACCAATTAGCAATGAGTGTAGAGGCCGCCCAAACACATACTAGTTGTGAAGGAGATAAGTAACTGATGTGGGACAATTTCCAATATTAATCTAACTATGCTAACATTTGCCAATAACACAAAAAAAATAATAATAAGAAGAAGAAGAAGAAGAAGATTATCAAAGATGTTTAATCCATGACCCAATAGGCATAATGAGGAGAGAAATAGAAGAACTCACCAAATTTAAAATTCCTCAGAAAAGCAGACAGGGCAGCTTGTGGTAATCCGGCTCTATTGGCTTTGAATACAAATAAAGAAGAATTACAGAAAACAAAATGAGAGAGAGAGAGAGAGAGAGAGAGAGAAACCACTTAAATATGATGAATAGAAATAGGCAACTAGTAATTGAGTTCAACTATGACACTCCTTTGGAGAACATTACATCACCAGGCTGCCAGCCAAAAGATAAGAAAGCGTTAACAAAAATTGTCCTTATATAAAAACACCTCAGAGTTAAACTTAACTTAAACCTGAAAATTGCCCTTATTTAAATTTTTTTTCGAAGGGGAGTGGCGTTAACAAAAAAGGAAGTGGCAAAATCATTTCCCTTGCTAATTTTTTGCCAAACTTTTGTGAGTTATTGATTCTTCTCAACAAGAGGAATCGGAACAGTAAATTTTTTTTTTTTACTTTTACCCAAATATTTTGAGAAATAACCACTTTTTATGTAACGCCCTGATTTTTGGGAAAGTTAAATAAATAAATTTAAAGCAAAGTTTAACATTTATTAAAGGAAAAATTTCAAAATAGCACCTGACCTTTCACAGAAATCACACACAGGCACCTAACCTTTTAAAATTATCAAAAAAACACCTGACCTATTTAAAAACCCATCAATTTTACACCCGCCATTAACTTTCCATCCAAAACAAACGGAAATGCTGAAAATGTGCATTTTGGCACGAATATTGGCAAAACAAGATTAAGGCTCATTTTGGCAAAACAAAATATTATACTCATAAACAAGATTAAGGCTCGATTTGGCTTTAAAAGTCAATTAATAACTTAATTTTATCTTTATTCAAAAGAAAAAAAATGCATTGTTAGTTTTGCATCAATACGAATCAATAAATTACAAAAATTACTTAACTTTTCGATCCAAGCCCACCCTAAATAAGGAATCAACCTTTATTTAGTAATTAAATACACATAACTATGCAGTCAAATAAGATTACTCCGTATTAAAACAAAGGAAAAAGCAAAAACAAAAAATATAAAATAGTCAAGTTTAATTTAGTAATTAAATACCCATGATTTGACACTTTTCACACCTACCCATGATTATTATATGTTTTTTGTTTTTGCCTTTTCCTTTATTTAATACAGAGTAATCTTATTTAGCTGCATAGTTATGAGTATTTAATTATTAAATTAAATTAAGCCTTGTCAAAAAAAAATTATGAAATTAAGCTTGTTTCCTTATTTAGGGTGGGTTTGGATTGAAAAGTTAAGTAATTTTTGTGACTTATTGATTCATCTTGACGCAAAACTAACAAATGCGCTTTTTTTCTTTTAAATAAGGACAAAAATTAAGTTATTAATTAACTTTTAAAGCCAAATCGAGTCTTAATCTTGTTTATGAGTATAATATTGTGTTTTGCCAAAGTGAGCCTTAATCTTGTTTTGCCAATATTCGTGCCAAAATGCACATTTTCAGCGTTTCCGTTTGTTTTGGACGGAAAGTTAACGGCAGGTGTAAAATTAGTGGGTTTTTAAATAGGTCGAGGTGTTTTTTTGATAATTTTAAAAGGTTAGGTGCCTGTGTGTGATTTGTGTGAAAGGTCAGGTGCTATTTTGAAAATTTTCCTTTATTAAATAGAAAGGAATATAAAGTATTACAAGCCAGATTATTTTCAAATTTATGTTACATTTATTTAAATAGATAGGGGAAGGGTATTAGGGTAAATTCTACTCCCGATTTGGACGTCTATCTTCTTCTGCGTTATTCTGCTCAACACGGAACTCCTCCAAATTATAAAATTCCCCTGTTGGTCTCCAAACTTTAGTATAAGATGACATGGTCACAAAAGTAACACCGTGAGCAATTAATCCCAATAACTAACTCCTACCCCTATGTCGCTTAAACTAACAAAAATAACATATAACAATTTTTCTATAAAAAAAATTAGCTTCACAGAAAATAATCAAAGGTGTCGGCCTCTTTCAGAGTTATCGCAGTGTATCGTAAACCGTGTCATCATTTTCCAAGTATCGATTTTGCATTTTACTTTCTCGAGCACTGGTTCTGCTGACCATCTTTTAGGACCTAACGGGCTCCCAAGCTAAGTTCAAAGTTTGCCACCCAAAAAGTACTGATTCCACTGACCGTCTCTTTCAGGACCTACCAGGCTCTCAGTCTTTAATCATTACTCATTTCACAACGCATTCATGGCACTAGTTCTGCTGACCATCCTTTCAGGACCTACCGGACTCCTAGGCCACACACGCACACCTGAGCCATGATTCTGCCGACTATTCTCTCAAGACCTACCGAGCTCTCATGCTCATAGATTCAAGTAACCATTTCACATTCTGTTTTCTCATTTCTTTTTGTAAGTTAATTCTCGTTTCTCGTAAACATGCACATTTCCTTGCATTCACATTATTCTTTCAAATCTTGCTAAAATCATGCGGATAAAATAAATCTTAATTTCATGCTTTTCTATATCACCAAATCTAAGATTATATCAGCATGTAATATAAGAACAACATTCCGAACACGTTATCTGTAACACATGCACTTGGCATCTTACCAATAAATTCTTGTCACGTAAAAACAGTTGGATTCCAATTTTTTCATTTACTAAATTCTAAGTCATGTTTTTCTTACTACAAAAAAAATAGTAATGATACCATTTCCAAGGGCCCAGCTAACCATTATTATTTTTTTTTTTCTACTTACAGTTAACGTCACCCGAATTTCGATAATCATAAAACTCTATTTTCTTTTATCGATCAATACTTTTAAAATTAAGCAAACACATAGCACTACTATATTTAGGGGAGTAGATAAAAGGTTTCTACCGTTCTTCTTGGCGATAGGTGGCTACGGAGTACGTCGGGTGAAAATGCAGATGGAGTAACGTCGTTTCGGCTCGACCGAAGAATTAAAACAAAGTTTTTTTTTCTTCTTTACCTCTTTTCTTTCTTTCCTTCTCTCTTTTGTTTCTTGCTGTCATGTGTGTGCTTGTGAATGTGGAAAGAATGTGAAAAGGGATATGCCTATTTATACTAATGAAGGAAGAATCTAGATCATATCTAGAAAATCCTAATCATATCTTATATAATCCTATATAATCTAACAATATCTAGCAAAATCTATATAATATCTAATAAAATCCAATCTTAATATATTTTATAAATTCTAGGGATATCTAGTACCCTTCTTTTCGGATTATTCTTTGGACCTTACAGCTTTCTGTCTCGCGGGGGCTCGTGCCTCACTCCCGTGCCATGATGCTATTAACAAGGTTGGGGCGATATTTGTAGAGTTTAATAAAAATTGCCACCTAAACAGAAAAATACCCTAATCTTTAATAAACCCTGAGTCACGATTGACATACTCCTTAAATCCTAACGGTAAGTGGCCCGCTAAAAGTTAGTAATTTTTTTTTTCTAATTCTTTTTAGAGTCTTATTTGTTTATAAAAGTTGGGGTGTTACATCTATGACTCTCTCCTTATCTATATTTATACACTATGATTATATTTGGATATCAATCTCTCCCACTAGCTAGGATTTGTACAAAAAATCTGCGCTAGGGTTTGCATGTACACACACACACACGTATATATATATATATATAGAGAGAGAGAGAGAGAGAGAGAGAAAAAGAAAGGGAGAGAGAGAGAGATTTACATATTTACTCAATGGGGTTTTAGTATTTTTAAATAATTACATAAAAAAAATCGAATCATTTATTAAAAGAATACTAAATTAACATCGAAATGAAAGAATTGCAATTAAAACATGGACATTTAATCTTATTATAAAAATTTAGGTTTGTTACACTTGAGCTCAAAAATGACAAATTTGCTCTAAAAAATGGTTATTTCTCAAAATACTTGGGTAAAAGTGCCAAAATTTTACTTTTCTGATTCCTCTCTTCAAGACGATTCAATAACCCACAAAAATTTGGCGCAAGACTAACAAATATGAAAAAAAATCAAATAAGGATAAAAATTTTCATATTAAAGTTAAATTTAAGTTAGGTCCAATAGAACGTAGCTAAGATCTGCCAGATGAATTATTCGGACACACTCTTTGTAATCAACCTACTAGTTGTAATCTACTACATCTAGCACTGTTTGGACCCTCTCTCTGTAATCAAACGTCATCTGGAGTGGGAGTCCCTCCACTACGCGTGATTTTTCAGTACCGAGCAGGTATATCCTACGTGGTATTCGCTCGGCGCATCCGAGCCGTCCAATATATTTTTGGATGGCTCGGATTGAAACCCTCTCTCTCCTCTCACCTCAATACTTTCTCTTTCCTTTTTTTCTCTCCAAATCTGAGCCGTTCAAATACGCAATAAACGGCTTGGATGCGCGAGCAGGCACCACGTGGTACCCGCTCGGCACTGTAAAATTTTCCCTCCACTACTAGTGCTGTTTGATGGTCAAGAAAACCTTATGGGCAAAAAGGAAAGTACCAGCTGAGAAGTACTATTGTTTTTTTTTTTTTTTTCATTCGTTAATCCTAATCTACACTATTCTAGGGGAATTGGGGGAGGGGGAGGGGGAGGGGGATATCGGACCCTGCCCAAGTGCATGAGAGTATGTAAGGGAGGCTAACTGCACTCTACTCCACCTACAAAAAGTACTATTGTAAAAGTAGCTAATTTCATAGTATAATGTGTCAGATATTTTACTATTTTAATATTAAATTTCTTTACATTATTGGTGCTAGACTTTTAAAAGCCATGTGTGTTCTGTGTGGGAAGGCACTTATCTTCAACTTCTTATCTTGTCAATGGAACATGACATAACATTTAATTGGGTATCCACGATCAAATATGATCTTGAAACAAAAAGTCTAGCCCTACCATATGATTTTAACACGCATTTGGACCACGACTATTGGGGTCCACTCTGGATCTCACAAAAATATAGAAAAATATTTATACATTTTAAAATAATATTTTTATGGGGCCCTGTAAAAAAATCAGCTTTAACAGATAGTTTTCTTTTTGGATTCGTAGAGACGAAACTGAATAATTAAGCAGTTTTATTCTTACAAATCCAGAAAAAATACTCATGGATATCAATTGAAGTTGATTTTTTACAGAACCCCATAAAATATTATTTAAAAATTTATGAATATTTTTCTGTATTTTTGTAAGACCTGGAGTAGGCCCCACTAGCTGTGCGGTACAAATGCACGCTAAAACCATGCGGTAAGGGTATCACGGCTGATCATTTACTTGGGTATCCACTTGCAAGATCAAATCTATATTACATTACACAACGCTTTTGTAAAATGTCTCTCTCACAACTGTCCTCCGTGGCAGTTTGGATGGCGGAGATTGAATTTGAGTTTTGATGTTCATTTGATCTAAGGGTTCTTATCTTCCCCTGTTCAAAATTCAAACCACATATGGAATCTTTTCATGTTCAAAATTCAAACCCCCATATGGAATCTTTTGATGTTCAAAATTCAAACCCCATATGGAAGAAGATTTCCTCTTACGGCAGGGATGAGATAATTTCAAGAAGATCTAAGGGATTTATATTTCCAAAAAATTGAGATGTTTTCTATTCCTCTCTTTTTATTCTTCTTTTTCATTCGGTCATTTGACAGGGCTGACTTCTCCCATGGAGCTTTAAACGGTGAGTTCGACACAGAGTATTTTTGTTTAAGGTTTTATCATTTTATTCCTCGGTTATGGATGACTGATTTTAGTTGGGTCGGTTTTGTCAGTTGAATAACATAGTGTTCATCGAGCTCTTCAACGTAAAACTTATATTGGGTTTGGAACCCCTATTGGGCAACCTACAACCATTTTTTTTCCTTTATGGTGTTGACTTCCCTATTATAATATCGTTTTTTCTTTACAAGTGCATCTTTAACTTGGGTTCGATCTTCGATCTAACAATTAAAGCATTACCATTTCAATGGAAAAAAAATATTGCTAATGGTACATTCTCTCTTACTATAATCGTCTCATGGTAACTTATTTATTCTTTTATTTGGACACCCATTATTCACTAATTCAAGTTATTCAACGTAGTTGAACTACAATTAAAGCATTACCATTTCAATGGAAAAAAAATATTGCTAATGGTACATTCTCTCTTACTATAATCGTCTCATGGTAACTTATTTATTCTTTTATTTGGACACCCATTATTCACTAATTCAAGTTATTCAACGTAGTTGAACTTTTATCCGAAAGCTAAGGTATTCAATCAGAAACAAAACAATCATTGCCCAAGGTAATAACCAACAATGGTTGTGGATTTATTTTTTATTTGCTAACTGAAATTAACAAAGTCAACAAATATGGTCTCACATAGTTGGAATCGTTTGATAGGGTCGTGATGTTGTACGTGAGCCCAGCCAGTATTGATTTGTGTATGTCAATCGTTTGAGCCGTACCTTCAGGTATGGGCATACACTAGTTTACTCTTGAGATCACAACATTTAATTGGGTGTTTGGAAATCAAGGAGCAAATCTATCCAGTTATAAATATTAGTGGCAAAATCAAGGAGCATATCTATCTTATAAATATTAGTGGCAAAATCAAGTAGCATATCTATATAGTCATTAAACAGTTAAAGTTTGGATTCTTTCTTTTTCTTTTTGCCTATATATGCATGTGTTTTTCACATATAAGATATCAGTCAGTTTCAAATGAGGAGCTCCTCATTTTAGTTAAAATGCGGACCTCCTCATTTTTCCTATTTTCCAATCTAATTTCGATGATCCGAGCCGCTCACTGTGTTCAAAACATAATTTTAAGGGTACTCGGGATAAATCAGCAAAAAAAAATGACTCGGAAGGACTTCATCCAAGCAGTTTTTGTTTGAACCGTTCGATAAAAAACAAATAAAAATTGCTCAAATGAAGCCTTTCCGGTCTTTTTTTTTTGCTGATTTGTCGCGGGCACCCTTAAAATCACGTTCTGAATACATTGAGCGGCTCGGATCATCGAAATTCAATCGGGAAAGAGAAATCCGCATTTTATTAAAATGATGTGATCCTTATGGGAGACGGACTGTATAAGATATCCCAGAAAAAAGCCGAGAGTACTACCGAGACCTTTTCTACTTAGTTCTCTCCTCTCTCTTTGTTCTCTAAAAGTAGCATGGAAATTAACATGTACGTGAGGTCTTGGGCAAAGTGTAAGGGTGTTATTTTGTGGAGCTTTGGATTCTCCTACTTGTGCAGAATAGATTCCAACCATACGATAAATTATCAGGTTGTTTTACCCTGGAGGAGAGTCAGAGATTTTATATTGCATCCATTTTGTAACCGTAGAGGGCTTGAATTTCCTTAAAGCTAGCGAGATTTCTGCGACTCAGCCTGTTAATTTGTCTGTTGTAATTTTATTTTTGGTATAAATTGTTGTAATATCACCAACCTAATGGGATAGGAATTAGGAAACTTTCATTTCCAAGAAAATATGGATCCACGACCAAACAGGCTTAAAATCATATTTTGTTGTTTTACTCCAAACTCTATTGTTTTGACCCCCGATCATTCTTGAACCCTTTTGGACACCTCCTAAGCTATCTTAAGCATGTCTAATTGACTTCCTATGATGGTTCGATGTATTCTTTGATCCGTTGGCTTCCCGTTAGCTAGAATAGAATAAGGATTTCCTTAATTACAACTTCATTAAAATATGTCTTATTGATAAATTGATTTTTCTTGGTTATGTTTGTGGTATATTTATAGCATTGTTTGTATGCCATATGATGCTTCACGTGAACGTGTGGTTAAGATAAGACCTTAGTTAGCTTGTAGAGTACGAAGGTAGGAGTATGAGTAAAGAGTTTGGGCTAAGAAGTCTCGTAACGCAAGGGGTGGTTATACGGTGAACCGAGTGGTTAGGGATCACTATGACGCAAGAGGTGGTAACACGGTAATCCTCGTAGTGTGTATGGTAACGCAAGGGGTGGATATACCGATGGTGGGGATTTGGGATAGCGAGTCGGTTTGTGATTGGGGAAGTGTTCGAGTCTTATGAAATATGATGTTGGCTTATAATTAATGAACAAACGGAATGATTGTCGATATACCAATGAATCCATAGTTTGCTCCTGCTTGAACTATGTCTCATTGCCCTCTTATTTTACACTTATCATCATATGCGCATATAAGGCTGGTAAAGATTTTTCTAGTAGGCTAGTGTAGCTCAACAAAATCCTTCTTTTCAGGTTCGAATGTTGGGCAATAGACTGCATGCAATGGTGTGCTTGGACATGAAGATTTTTGGAAGCTAGCCTCTTTTAGTTACTTATTCATCTTTGTAAAAGACTTACTTTTGGTTAAAGATGGCTTTGTAACTAATTTGCTCTTGAATTATCTTTTGACTAAAGTTTGTAATATTCTAAACATGTTGTACTTGTATCTAAGTTAATTTGGGCTGTGGTGCCAAGGTTTTATTTCATTAAACATGGGGACTTGTTTATAAATTAAACAGGTGGGAAACTCTTTTGGGTAATATGTATGATACGCAAGGCTCTTTATTGAAATATATTATTATTTATGTTAAAAATCGAGAGCATGACAGATTTTGTCTATTTGAACGAGGGATTTGCATGACCATTCAGAGGATAGAAAAGTGAATAACGAACAGCAAGCCAAATTTTCTATTTCATGTTAAAGCTTTGCATTAGATAAAATACAGTTTTCGCATGTGTTAATTTTAAAATATGGCATCCCATTATTTAACTCTCAAAGGTACTTTTATTTAGAATTAGCCATGTGAATAAAAATAAAGAAGTTTATCGTAAGTATCTTTTTTGGGCAAATGAACTAAACTTTAGTTTTTCTGTAAAATTCTTTTGTCAAATGAACACTCACAGGAAAAATAGATTTTTTCCCCTTTACTTCAATTTTATGAGAATAACTTTTCTGCACAATATTCCTGACAATTGAACGGAGCCTAAGGGAGAATTTTAGAAATAATCTCTCAAGTTTGCATGAAATTTCAATTTCGTCCTTTTAGTGCTAATTGCATTGATAATTTTAATCGTACAATTTACATTTCATTTCAATTTGATTGCTCTCACTGACGGTATATATGATAGGAACAGATGGAATTCATGGGGCAGGTTGGTATTTCTCCTTCCATATGAACGAAATTGGTCGGCCCGCAATAAGTGGAAGGTTAGATTGATCCCCAGAGATTAGTCAATGTAATCTCAATGTTAATGCATGGGGGAACACACCACTTTGACTTGTCAAGAGAAAAAAGGAAAATTGGAAGGTCTTGTAGACACCTCATTCTGGACTATCCAGAGTAGTTCTCTTACAGTCTTCGTTGCCCCAATGATGATTAAAGGTCGAAAACATTCCAAGGTCAATGGAAGGTCTTGCTTTTTGAGCATTTTACATTCCCCATTTCAAACTCATTCAAACCCCTTTCAAACCCCTCAAAGCCAAAGCCAGATGAACCTCAGCAAAACCCTACTTGCATACGCCAGGTTCTACTTGGCGTGCGCCAGTAAACTGCCACGTGTCAGTCATCGACCGTTGACTCAGTTTGACTGCCACACGCAGGTATATAAATGGCGTACCCATGGTCAAAGCCAGTCAAATCACCGTTTTTCTGCCATGCGCTCGAGACTTTTGCGGCTCCCCAAGTACAGGGAACAGTGCCCCTGATGATTATATTCGTCTGGCCCGTCCCCCTCTCTCTCCTACACACCCCATCAAGCCAAGTCACATGCATTTAATGCATGGGAGGTTTCCCTCTTAACCCAACCAGCCAAACCAGGCCTTAACCTAACTGATCTCAGTCCCTCTCTCCTCTATAAATACCCCCCTTGCATTCATTTGCAAGGGGTTAACTACATTCAAGTCATAACCTCTCTCCCTCTTCTTTTGTTCTTGTTCTTTCCTCTCCATTGAAAGAGTAAAAGGTAGAGGAATACCCCAGACCCACATTGCTGTTCTGTCATCATTCAACCTCCATCTTCAACCTCCAGGCTCAAACCACCTTTCATCCCTTACACCAAAGGTATACCACCTTTGCGTGGCTTTCTATTTTCAGCCCCTGAGGGGAACCAGAAAGGTCCTGGCTAGTAACTAATACTAGTCCTGGCCCTTAGCTGGTAAAATAAAACAATCGTGCAAAGTAAACCGTGGCGCACGCCAGTGTATCCAAGCCGTACGCCATCCATGGCGGCACGTGCACTACTGGCGTGGGGATCATGGTTTGTCTGTCTGTTGTATTTCATGTTCATCACCTCTTTAGCATGCTAATAACCAATTTATTGCTTTCTGTATTTTAGAATTGCTTAACTGTAACTTTCAATATTTGTTCCTTTCTTGCCTTATAAGGCCTCTGGGGCGTTTCTGGTCATGTTCCAGAGCCCAGATGATGTAAAGCCAAACACTGGACAAAAGGCCAACCTGGCGTACGGGCTCTCAAAAGTGGCGTGCGGCATGTAGGCTAAGGTTCAGTGCCTGGCCCTTGCATCGTAGTTCAATCCTGGCCTCTTATTGTTCCCCCACTCTATTTATGGGGTTTCTTGTCTGTTTCCATGGCTCTTAGCCATTTCTTATATCTGTATCTGTAAATGTGACTATATTATAAACTGCGTGGTTTGTCCTGGGTGTGCGCTGATCCATTCCAGAGCCCAGAGGTTTGAAAGCAAGAACTGTGAATGAAAAAGGGTAGTGTACGCCAGCTTTTGGGTGGCGTGCGCAGGTCATGGTGGCGTGCAGAGGCTTGGCCACTGCATGCCAGTGTGTTGCCTGTTCACGCACCTGAAAACAGCGTACACCATCTCATTGAAACCGTTCACAGTGATTGTTCTCAATCTATGTTCTTAGGTCAACCCAATTCAAGCAAATCATCATTCATGAACATTTTGTCATATAAACTGCAAGCTGTTACAGTCTTAATCCTCATTAACTGCTCCCCCGCCCTAACTGGCTAAAAAAATGATCAAATGAGAGAAAAATGCAAAAGTTTTATAAAAATGCCTGAGTAAAGACCGATCTCGGATTGGGCGAGAGGGGTGCCATAAAACTCTACCTCTCTCGTAACCTGGCTCCCGAACCTCAGATATCGAAGGTGACGACGGACCAGTCTACGCCTTTTCAAATCAAACAAACGTAGCAAGCGTTTTTGAGTTCGGTTCCTTGGGTATTTCTCCGCTAAAACCCGAGTGGCGACTCTGAATCGAAGCGTCTCACCGCGCTTTTCAAAGAGGGCCGCACCCAACAATGTTTTAAACAACAAAAATCCAGGAATTTTGGGGGCGCGTGCCCACAGGTCTTTGACCAACCATTCTTGTTAGTCCCAACCCGATAAAGAAGGGGTACCCATTTTTCCAAAAAAAAAAAGATTTGGATTGCTTTTCAATACAATTCTTTTCGAATTCAATAAAATTTCATCCACCGATTCATTTTTTCTGAAAGTCAAATAACAAAAAGAAGGGGATTCATTTGGTCTCTCAGAAATTAGTTGAAATGTGCACAAGCTGGCCTTGATATTATGCGTCGTTATCAAAAAAAAAAAAGCAACTGAAACCAACTGTCTAAAGGTTTTGAATTGCCAAAGTTTTTGGATGTCATTTGAGTACTTACAAAGAATTGACACTAAATAATACGAACATTTATTGACCCTTCCCATGATCCAGAAAACCCACGAAATTAATAGAAGAACTGAAGCAAAATATACAAAATTCACTCTTTAAGTTTAAAACAAGGTACTTGTCAAATTCCATACGAATTTCCTATCGACCAGACGGAACTGTGAGAGTCAACTCGTTTGAAGTAGTAATTTGATTTCCGGACAATGGAGGCTCCGTCTCATTGCTGCTCCTCTGTGCATAGAAACCCGGTTCCTTTGGTTGGGGTAGTGTTGCAATCTCACTATCCAACGCCAAGAGCACAGAGGACATCGTCGGCCTGTCTTCAGGGTGATGCTGGACACACAAGAGACCAACTTGTATGCATTTTAATGCTTCCGGTATTGGAAAATCATCAATCTGTTCATTTAATAGCACCAAGACTTTTCCTTCGATCCATAGTTTCCACACCTGAAAGAGTGCATAAAACGTGCATTAGGTGCATGATAGCACAAGATGGATGTTCGAATGGTACTATGATCCTCTCATGTGATCCCTCATCAATAAGGAGAAATGGAAACCCATGGTCTCGTTTCGAGGATTGGAGCCTCTCTAATTTTTTGATTTGCATGAATGCTTTATGCCTCGAAACCTTTCAAAAGAAATCGATCAGCTTATATGTCAAAACAGAGTCGTGATGGGCCCAATTTTCCTCATGCGAGGAGGAAGACATGACAAACATTCTGAAGCGGATGTTATCAGTCTCATCTAGAAAATTACATGTCTGAGGAGGGTAAGACTGTGGTCGTGATGATAGAACTCTCTGGTCCTTTTTCCGCTCACTATTTCCAAAACAAGCACTCCAAAGCTATAGACATCTGATTTCATTGAAAAGAGCCCGTCCATTACATACTCAGGAGCCATATAACCACTGCATGGCCATGTCGAACAACTTAGAACATCAAGAAGATCGAACATGCATAGGTTCCAATTTAGTAAGTCAGGAAGATTGAACTTGTATAGACAGGTACTTGGAAGAATTCTTTTGAGTACTTACTAAGTTCCAACCACCTTTTCTGTTTTTTCTAGTTGTTGATCTCCTCTGAAAGCTCTAGCAAGGCCGAAGTCTGCAATTTTTGGATTCATCTCATTATCAAGTAGCACATTGCTTGCTTTGAGATCCCTATGAACAATTCTGAGTCTTGAATCTCGATGAAGATAAAGAAGTCCTCGAGCAATGCCCACAATAATATCGAACCGCCTACTCCATGTGAGAGAGTTACTTCTACTATCTGGGAAATTCAGATCAGATCAACTTAGGGTCTCACTCAATTGTACCAGTTTTGCAACATGTAGTGCTATTATGAAAAGAGATACAATAATTGTTAGAACTTCAATTAAGCTATAAGAATGATTGAGAGGTCAAACCAAAAATAAATGAGTTCAAGCTTCCATTGGGCATATACTCGTAAATCAACATCCTCTCTTCTCCTTCAATACAACATCCCAAAAGCCTAACAAGATTCCAGTGTTGAAGTTTGGCAATCAAGATAACCTCATTTTTAAATTCACGAAGCCCTTGATTGGATTTCTTTGAGTTCCTCTTGACTGCTATCAGTTGTCCGGTTGATAGCTGACCCTACAGTTTCTCAAACAACATCTTTTCAGATTGTCATGTTTAAGATTTGAGTTTAGTTTCTTTTGGATATACATGCCTTTGCAAAGTAACAAGGTATTATATGTTCTCAATGTATGTATCAGTAGGTGCAACTGAAATTACCTTGAAAACAGGTCCAAACCCACCTTCTCCAATCTTATTTGAAAGGGAGAAGTTGCTTGTAGCTTCAGCAATTGTGACTACATTGAAAAAAGGTAAACCAGTGTTTCCATCACCTTTGGATGGAAGAATATCTGTCAATGAACCTGTTGACGATAACAAAACGGCAATATTAGGAAATAATCATCAAATAAAGTTTATTGGGCCCTCTCAAGAGTTTCAAGCTCTTAGGCTCCAACTTTGGGAACGAGTTCAAAAATAAATTTCAACCTATTTCCAATAGACTACGAAACACATCCTACATACCGACACGACTCGTGCTGGCAACCCATTTTTCTGATAGATAAGGAAGAATAGTGGATAAGAGATGGATAAGTTATACGGGGGATTAGTTAAGAACGGAGGATTAGTTTATACTTGGTTTCAGGGCCGGCCTTGAGGTAAAGTCGAGGGTGCGGCCGCTTTAGACCCAAAAAATTATGGCCCCGTTTTCCCTTTAAGACATTTATATATTAAAAATATAACTTATAATGTCTTTTATACCATGTTGAGTTCTAGCATCAGTGGTTGGTGCGTCTTGCTTAAATCAAGATGAACTTGGTTCGACCATCAGGATGGTCTTCTGCAAATTAATTTTTATAATTTTTTGTATTAATTTTTATAAGATTTTGTTAGATCTATGTGTAGACAATACATAACTTTTGCCCCTCTTGTATTACAAATCTTTTGCACACTATAAAGGTTTTAATAAGTTTTTTATGTTCTTTCGATTATTTTAATTTTATTTATTTTAACTTTTCATATCAAATTCACAAATGAAACTCTTTGGACAATATAAAACCAAATATTTATTTTCACTTAACAATAAACAATTCGCTTATTCTCAGAAATAATATTATTACAATTAATAACATGATTAATTAGTTAGAGCAAATACAGTTTATGAGCGGTATGTCGTTACCTTTGATTCCTTTATTATTCTGATGGTATAAATATTTTAAAAGTTTACCTTAGTTAAACTATGAAGCTTCATTTTACCTAATATTAGCCACCTATATTGAACTTTTGCTTAGAAAACCTAAGGCCTCACTTCAAAATTTGCTTGGGGCCTCAAAAATATGGGGGCCTGTCCTACTTGGGTTGAGTAGTACTTCAGTTGATATGGATGGATAACAGTATGTGGATAAAACTGGATAATGTGAAAATTATTCAATTACCCTCATCAAAACATTGGATTGAAAATACCAAAAAGGTTTGAGGGGTAAATAAATTTTTTCCTCCACCTGGATAAGCTAATCCTAGGTTGGGGTGGGGTAACGTAAGACCCTTGGAGGGGATAAACTATCCCCCCCCTTCTCCCACCATTAACAAGCCCCTTCTTTGTTCTCCCACTCCCTCCCTTATCCCCACCCCCTTATCCCCAAGCAAATAGGCCATCATTTGTTTAAGGATGCATGCGGTAGGTGTTGGGTCGAGAGGCAACCCCGAATCCACACCTCTACGCACACAAACACAAGCACACGCACACACCCGAGAGATTGAGAAAAAAATTACTCTATATATAAATCACATATATACATAGCTAAAAAATGCTTCAGGAACCACAATCAGTTCCACTCCAGGAAGCCACAACCAGCCCCCGTGCTCTCCTCCCTCTCTCCCTCACATTGTGCACTACCACCCCGGCGGTACTCTCCAGTGGAGCCACAACTAGCTCCCCATCCGCACGCCCCACTCTCTCTCTCTCTACTCTCTCAATACAATATGGGCAGAAGAAAGTAAAAAACAAAACAATGGACATGGGGAGGGATCCCTTCTGGTAGGCACACATGGGAGAAACCCAACAGTAGGGTCTGTGTGTGGGGGAGTTGAGACTTGAGAGGCACAAAGGAGCAAGTTAGAAGTGAATGATGGGGGGCCAAGCCAGAGCTAGAATTCGGTAGGTTAATGTGGGGGTTGAGATGTATGGTGCTTATTTGTTTTTGTCTTGTATAAATCTCTGTGTGTGTGTGTGTGTGTGTGTGAGAGAGAGAGAGAGAGAGCACTGTTGGGTCGAGACCCCGACCCCGATTCACACCTCCAAGCATAAGCACGAAAATAAACCAAGCACAAACGAGAGATATCTGAGGAAAAACTCTACTATGTATGAATCACATATACAAGTATGAAAAAACCTCAACGGGATAGCCACAATCCGGCTTTCCCACTCCTCTTTCTCTCTCCCTCACTCCTATGACTCTCCGACGGAGTATCCGAGCATCTCCGAGGAGCACTGCTCCCCCCGACGGGGGAGCCTCACGGCTTACCCTCTCTCTGCTCTCTCTCACGTCTCTTGCGCACACACACACTCTAAGGCAGTCAATACAAAAGGGGAGAAAAGCCAAAAGGGGTTTATCACCTACACTCACACCCACACCACTTGGGTGTACCCCAACAATCACCCCTACACCCGAGTGGGGTAATCGTTGGATCCGCAGCACTGTCCTGCTGCAATCTGCCACTCTAGCACCGCAGTTATCCCCTACTCACACCAAAGGCTCCACTCGCTAGATAATCTCACACATCACCTGCGAGGAGGCTGAAAACCCCGTCTAGATATCCGTGGCTCATATCGGCAACACCGCCGATACACTGCACCCCCTCAACCGAGTGCTACACATCCAAACCCGGATGCTCCACATCTCACTCCCTAGATGGCTGCAACAAAATCCATTTTTATCTACGTTCCTCTGCTGCCTGAGCGCCCGCATCACCCCCTAGATGCTGTAATCCGCGTTCGCCAATCCCGTTCTGCCCGTCTAGTCAAGTGTCTGTGTCCCTGCTAGCCATCAGAAGTCTCACCACCCCCACACCAAAAGTGTATAAACCAATTGATCGAGTGTCTTCTTGTAAGACCAGATCTTCCGTGGGTGAACCCCAAACGCACCGTGCCTAATCACCGGACATAATCCGTGACTCCATCTCTCCAACTCATGTGGCCACATATCCTGGAGAGGATCCAGTCACCAAATCTCAGAAGGAATAGAATCCTACGATGCGTCATCGCATCTCCATCTCAATCCCCCTATTCGGAGCTCCAATGAACACCCCTGCGAGCAGAAGCAATCATCACCCGGCCGGTATCCTGCACACCTCCTGATTCGTATCCAGGCACACACATCCGTACGTCTCAGGTTGCGACTCCTCATACTCTGTGCCTATCTCGTGTGCGTCCACAACTGCTGCTCATCCTGTTCATTATCGATAAACCCATTCTGCTTGTTCCGTACCAAACATCAGCTCCATTTGTCTGTACGCTCCACAAGTCCGTATCGGTTGCCCGTCATCCGTTAAACCGGAAGTCACATCCGATCAGCTCATCCTGTAGCGCGAATCACAAACTACATCTCCGGATAATAGGACTTCAAACCCGATTGAACCAGATTGCCTCCGATCACTGTCAATCATCTCCGCAAACCATCGCTCTAGTAAGTGCCTATGTCACTACCAACCCGAGTGTATCCTTGCTCATTAGATCCGCACATGTTTGCCCTGATCAACCTCCGATCCCTGCAAGTCTGTTCCGTCAATCATCCTTTCAGCCACTTTCCTTCAACTCTCCCCGAGTCTTCTCCCTACCACTCGTCCATTCCCATTCCATTCCTGGCTTTCCCTAGCATCTAGGATCTCCATCGGAATCGATCTATCACTCCAGTAAGCACCTGTGTCATTACCAGACAAGCAAACCAGCCCGAATAAAATGTATCCTTGCCTACCAGCTCTGTAACAGATCATTACCGACTGTCCTTGCTGCAACAAACCATAAGCACCTATGTCATTACTAGACGAACAAACCCGCTCGAATGTAGTGTATCCTTACTTACAAGCCAAACCTCCACGCAATCCAAACCGCCTCCAAACTCGCGTTCTCTGCTCCACTAAGCAATCGCACCAACCTAGGAGCCTCCAAACTGAAAATGGAGTGCGCGGTTGCGTCCGGAACATCAAAATCAACTGCTCATACGTGAAAAACGGAGTCCGAACGGCTCCAAAAAATGCGAAAAACCAATCTAGAATATTCCTGTTTGATCGTTGACCCGTTGACCAACCACTGTACCACTGACTGGACTGACACGTCAACGTTGACTGGATGACGTGGACAGTTTACTGCTGATGTGGCACCAAAATGGGACCCATTCTGCTGACGTGGCAGTACCACGTGTCAATGACGTGGCATGCTGACTGGGCCGTTGACCAGTGACGTGGGTTGACCAACACGCCCTCCACACTCCAACGCGTGCCACCCACTCAAGCAGGCAAATCTGACACGGGCCACTCTTTCTGGCGGCACGTGCAGATCACTCTAGCGTCGCCCGGTGATTTTCTGACCACTTCCGAGCTCATCTCGACGAGACGAACACAACCTCGTGCTCAAATCTTGCATCCGACGACTCCTGGTATGAACCACCCTTGAACCGCCTCTCCGCCACCTCGCCGCCGCCTTCGACCAGCCATTGCCGCCACTTCGGAGCTCCTCCGGCGACGTGCTGTCCCAATCCGTGATCGTCTCCTCGAGGTGAACACAACCTAGTGCTCAAAACTCGTCTTCAATCATCCACGACCTTGGGCTTTTCAAAACAGCCTCCCCACCCATCGCCGATTCCACCCGCTGCGATCGAATGGCTCCCGAGCCTTCATCCTGTGACAAAAATCGACCCCGTCACCTCCTATAGACTCGTCTCAGTGAGGTGCACAACCCTTACTGGTCCGATTGAGTTTTCAAATGACTCAACCGAAAACCCAGCTTAGGCCATGCCGTGCTTTCTTCCGTCCGTGTTGTCCGTGCTTCTCCAGTGTACTCCGCAGCCCAAACCCGACGCTCTGATACCATTGTTGGGTCGAGACCCCGACCCCGATTCACACCTCCAAGCACAAGCACGAAAATAAACCAAGCACAAACGAGAGATATCCGAGAAAAAACTCCACTATGTATGAATCACATATACAAGTATGAAAAAACCTCACCGGGATAGCCACAATCCGGCTTCCCCACTCCTCTCTCTCTCTCTCTCTCTCTCTCTCTCTCTCTCTCTCTCTCCGGTGGCCTCCGATGGAGTATCCAAGCATCTCCAAGGAGCACCGCTCCCCCCGACGGGGGAGCCTCACGGCTCACACTCTCTCTACTCTCTCTCACGTCTCTTGCGCACACACACACTCTAAGGCAGTCAATGCAAAAGGGGAGAAAAGCCAAAAGGGGTTTTATCCCCTACACTCACACCCACGCCACTTGGGTGTACCCCAACAAGAACCAATATAACAACCACTAGATTTGCTCATATGCAGTAAACTGGTAAAATAAAAGAAATTCACAGCTGCAAATGGGATAAGAAATTCATAAAGGTTAAGACACCAAATTGGACTTACCATGGACTTCATCCCTTGGCATCCTCTGCTTACACTTCCACAAATAGATCAACATGAAAATAATGAGTGCTATCACAGAAGCAATGGTCGAAACAACAATAAAAATGACCGTTCGAGTTCTATTGACATCTATTCCTGCAAAAACCAGAAATTCATGAAATTTCCATTTTTCCCATGGTTGTAACAAAGTGCATGTAGATATGCAGTTTCGTGGACAAATGAATTGCGAAGTAAATCTGCTGCGACAAAATTGATAGAAATCTCCGCAATTGGAACCCAAGATGGCCCAACTCGTCATACAAGGCAATAGACAAGACCTTCTTTTAATTAATTTTCCTTTTTTTTGAGAGGTAGAACTTGGAAACAAAAAAATTGGGTTCCTAAAGATTGAATCGGTCGAACGGGGCATTATTTTATGTTTTTTTGTCGAAATTTGGTAATGTTACATCTGGATAATGTGGTGAGATTGAGCATTACATTACATGTTCTGCGTATTTAAATAACGAACTAGTTGAACTTCGATACTCAATCACTACAGGGGACTCAGGTACTCTGAAGCTTAAAAAAGTTGATCACAATTACCGCCCCAGCCGATTCCCCTGCTGTATGAAACCATGATCGGAGGAAAAAGATTATCCAATACCTGCGGTTGAATCTACTGGAGGGGGTGAATCGACGGGAATCTCGCTAAAGAAAAGATAATTGTCAAACCGCAAACCACAGCTAGGTGAAAGAATCCTCCCGCCTTCACTCCCAGGAATATAGCTCTGAATATCAGCCAAAATTGCCTGTAGGCAATTGCTACAATCCAGTTCGGACAAATCGGGCGTGCACTGCGTAAGTCCACATACAGTTAGGAAGTCCAGACTGGTCTCCGTTCCCGTTGCAAACTTTTGATGTGTCCCCCCGGAAGCCGCTTCGCTAATGAGTCTCTCAAACAAGGTCCTCAAAGCTTGATCGTATTGATCGTTCGGAGCTTGTTGGGTGCTTTTGAGAGACACTGCGGGATAAATTGATGTCGTGCCATAAATGGACTCGTTTGAGTATCGTACCATACATAAGTCATACCATCCGACGGCCATCTTGCTGTTTGGACAAACTTGTGTGATCTTACTAGTGGAGTTATTGATACAACCACGACAAGTGTCGAGGTCAACATCTCCTCTGCAAAGCACAATTGCGCTAACTCTGTCAGGATTTTCACCCAAGGAAGAATTGTAAAACCCGTAGCTATCAGTGTTTGAGGAAAGAGAGGATAGGAGGGTTTTGAGGTTTGTCTGATATAAACTGTTAGCTGTGTAGTTACCGAATCCCGAAGAACAGTCGACGCACAGGAAATCAGGCTGGGAAATGCTGAGACCAATAACGTTTAGGAGAATATGGGAGAGGAAGACCAGGTTTCTCCATGAACCCATTTCATTTAAGTTTTGAAAAGGTTTATGGAGAAATGTTGAATGTCAAGGAAGACTTACGGATAAAAAAAAAAACAAAGAAAGGAAGACTTATGGATAGATTGTCGAAATAAAGAAAACCTAAGAAGCATTCAAAGTAAAAACTGGCCGTCAGAGGAATAATGAATATTAAATAATAGTGGTGGGTGTTTTCTGCAACTTTAAATTAATATGCAACTTTAATCTTCCCCAAATGATATCCATAATCTATAATGAGAAATTCAAAGTTCAATGTTCAAACCAAATGAAACCACGTATGAAGTTATTCGTCACTTACAAAGTTGAACATTCAGACCAAATGAAATTAAATATGAAATAATAACTAATCAATACAAGTTCAACGTTCAAACTAAATGACACCAAATATGAAATTAGTAGTCAATTACTCCCCGTCTTCTCCATCTTCCTCCGAACTTGGTCTCTATCGGACTCAAACTCAAAATCCTCATCTTCGTTACATATGTAACTTTGTAAGTATAAACTAACCTAAAGTTACACTAAAGCCCCCCTGAAATTAGCTTATTCTATATTTTACCCTGATTTTTCCCAACTTTATGACTCCCCGAGTAATCCTGACTTACAAAGTAATCGAGACCCGTCGATTACTCGCCGACTACTCGTCTGGCCGACTAATGCCGCCGAGTAGCCCTTAGTCTCCTCGGCCAAGCACTAAGTAGCAAGTACTCGCCAAGGAAATCGGAATTTTAGAACACTAAATTTTGGAAAGGGTTGCCTTTTTCTATCGCGTAGATTAACTTAACAACTAGTCTTACATAAATAATTAATTAAAATTAATCTGATCTTATTAACCTAGTTTCTTTGATTATGCATGAACAGAATTAAGAACAAAATGTATGCATAACACAGGTAAATGTGAAAAACTCCTATGCCGGGAAAAAAATTAATGCTTTGTTTAGAACTTAGAACTTGTGGACAGTGAGGAAAGAGAATGAAAAATAATTAAGGCTGAAGATCCTGCAATTTCTTTCTCTCCAAAGCCCATACACAGTAGCTGCCAAACCGGATGTCTGGATTTAAGGTTAAAGATCCTGCACCGTTTAAAAGATTTTAATGAGATCTATCAAATAAGATCTATATTGGTAGGAAAATTATTTAGATAAGCACATGATTTTTGAACTTGAAATTATCTTTTTTTTCAAAAAGTAACTTTTTCAAATTATTGGAACGGCTTCTTAGTCCAGTACCAGTCAATCACATCATCCAGATTTGAAGGCATACCCTGAACCATATTAATTCTTTCTTATAGCATTTCCATTATAATAAGCAAATAGATGTGATTAAGTAAATTGAACAATAATATTCAAAAAAACACCCCACATTGTAATAAGCAAAGTTACAAGTCTTGTAGGAAATAATTAAATTTCACTCATTCCATAACCAAATTTAACAACTTTTATCAAATAACCAAAACTTTTAATAACCAAACTCAAAAACACACTACATTGGAATCGTCTCATCAAAAAGAATAATTTGGTGTGATCGGGTGCATGATTAGAACTCGTTTGAGAATGGACAAATGTGCATTGTGTATTGTGGGATTTTTTTTGGTTAAGAATGCAAAAATAACCAATGTGGAGGTAGAGGTTGTTAAATTTGATTATGGACTAAATGGATAATCAAATGCTGACGTAGCACATTTTGGTTATTGATTTTGATTATTACCATTGCGGATGCTCTTACAAAGTGCTGCCACACAACAGAAGAATACGAGCAATACAATTCACACTCAAAATAAAATATTATATCGTTATCGTGTAATATTTTTCTACCTAAACAAGAAACTTTATGACGCACTATTTGGATAAAAGCAAATACGAATTTACAGAGCTGAAATTTATGACACTTGAAACCAAGATACGAAACTGAAATTAATATACTGCATAGATTTACGTCATTAGGGAAACTAAGCTTAATATATGTACATGTTTGATACGTAAAAAGATTTACCATCTTTCAACAATTCTATTCACCTTTCCTAGCCTTTGGTGCGATCCAAGAATTGTCACATAAAAACAGGGTTGTCGTACCTGTTCATCCATTAGAATGGGCTTCCACATGTTGTCAGATCCTTGCGAGGTAGAATACGGTTCCACAATTATTATCATGAATATATAAAGGAATGTGTACTAGCATTACCTCTTTGTTCATTTTTGAAAATATCATCCGCAGATGCAAAATTGGGCCGAGTTGAATCCTCGTGCACACGCACATTTCTATGATGAGGTTTTTTTTCATAATATTCTGATGCCAACCACTTTCACCCCTTAGAAATAATGCAGGATAGTGTAACCAAGCTTGAAGCTGCAACAGCTGAGCTGAGATCAGAATCCTCTACACAACCATAATAGTGTTGTACTCGGTGTCTTCTACCAAAATGTGCATGAATAATAATATCACGTTCAAATAGCTCATTGGCGTTGTTCCCTTCAATCCAAATGCCTGCAACTTGATCAGCTGATGGAGAATTGTACACTCATCCAATTTTACACTACTTTGGATAAGAATCCTATTAGAATCCACTGGCCTATTTTCTAGTGTGTGTAGAACTTGAGCATATGAATTCTCCGAAAGCACCTCCATAAGTTTTCTAACAACGGACTAGTTAAGATGTGAGTCTTTTAAAATTTGCAATCTATTTTGCACCTCATTGCATATATCATAGAAATACATTTGCAAGAAACATGGACTGTCCGTTGAGGGAATAAGAGAAGGGATCGAGGTCATGGTAGATTTGGCCTTGTGCACGGAATGAAACACCTTGTTGTGAGGTTCCCAGCTGCTTATCCAATCTCACCCCAAGTGAAGTAAAAGAGAAGATGCTATTATATACTCGGATGTTTTTGCAGAATTCTTTTCCTTCCACACATTGTGACGTGTATAATTTACATAATGGCTCTAGAACGCAAGGAATTGTCAGGACTATACCACCATAGCAACAAAAATAGGAAGTTTCGTACTAGAATTTCTTTGCAGCACAGAAAGAGCAATGTCTACCCCGTTGAACTTCAAATTCAGAGTGACAGAGATCTGTAGGCGACAAAAAAAAACATTAGTATTGATAATTTGTGCAAAATTTGTGAAAAAAATACTTTTCTATAATAACAATATTTATCTAGCACTGAAAAAGTTGGAATAAACTATTGTCCATTACTATCTATGCACATTGTTCTGTTTAGGCTAGTAGATTTCAATGCTCTTTTATCATATATTTTTATATGTGTATTATTGGTTCATCTAGACGAGAGAAATTAAAAAAATAAAAAAAATGACCATTGCCCTAATATTATGGGAAATATCCAAGAAAAAGCTCCAAAAGTCTCCTCTCTTTTTTTGAATTTTTTAAAAAATATTTGCGCAAAAGTCATAATTTTTTTACTTTTTCGATTCCTCTCGTTGAGACAAACCTATAATACATTGAAATCTAGCACAAACCTAACTAACGCAAAAACAAATCTAAATAAAGACAACCAAAACTTTTTGGTTAGCAAAATCAAAAACATGGAAGAAAGGAAGGGAAAAGGACATGTGTAGAGATCTTAAATATCTTCGAGATGTCGCTTTTGTTGTATATGCGGGGTAAAGGAGGTTCGCAATGACATCTTCAGATGGAGAAGTGACGTACACCTGATTTCAACAAAATCCAGCATTTCTCAAAACGCCACTAAACAAACAGCAGTGTTTGCAGCGCGTCGTGAACCAATGCGTTCGGTGGTAACTTTTGCTGGCATTTGTCGGACTTGTTATGATGATTTTGAAACGCCGGGAAAGGGGTTTTCCCTTGTAGTGAGAATGGAAATATTCAGTACCGTCGACAGAAAATTTCTCACTAGTCACTGGGTAGATTCCCCTCATCGTTAATAACAAAAATACACGGTGATTTTCATGAGATTCCAAATGAGAAGCAGAGTTAACAACACATATCACATTCTGGAAGAGTGCAATAATCTGGAATTTAAAATTTGTATTTTACAACATTGACACAAACAAGTAGTATGTTAGGACTGGCGGGACACCACGCCCACAACTCCCACACTAATTTCTGAGGAAAAACTCCATTTATGTATATTTAGATACCCACGCAATATATACAAACTCGAAAAAACCTCTCTGGGGAGAGCCACAACCGGCTCCCCCTCTCAAGCCTCACATCTCTCAGCTACACCGCACTTGTGGAGGAGCTCAGTCAACAACAGGGGCTGCACGCAACACAGTAAACTGGGTACTAGAGTAGTGACAAACAATACAACGACAGGCTCAATTGGTGAAACCAAATAGGCCAAAAGATGGATGTATCGTTTAGAACCAAACAAAAATGAAAGTTATATATGGAAATCTGAGTGCCCTCACTGGGCTTAAGGGTGGCTCCACCAGTGGCCAAAACGATGCTCATTGCCATTATCCTCCACGCCCGAATCATTAGAACTCAAATCCGGCAAACGAAGACACGCTACTTGGGGGCTGCATACATAGAGAGAGCGCATAAATGCATAACAATTAAGAGAGTAAATCAGGAAAAGAAATTTGAGATGACCATG
Source organism: Rhododendron simsii (assembly GCA_014282245.1). Taxonomy (NCBI): domain Eukaryota; kingdom Viridiplantae; phylum Streptophyta; class Magnoliopsida; order Ericales; family Ericaceae; genus Rhododendron; species Rhododendron simsii. Next base: position 18,268,615 of record CM024954.1, read on the forward strand.
CAGTTGAGGCCCTTCACGAGCCCACTTCGGTGAAAACTTCAATTACAAATACTTGTCGAGAACATCAATTATACCAAAAGTCATGCCGAACCGGAATCCTAATAAACACATTATAGTTGCAGATTCAAATATAGAGACTCGGAATAAAATTAGAGATGGGTCTCTGCTAATAGGTATAACTCATGATATGTTGTAGATCCAATGTGTATATCGTACTGAAAACATATCGACAATAACTCAAAAATAAGACCATTATTGAAAAGATCATGTTAGCAACTATAAAACCCCACTAAATTTAAGATTTTGGAGGAAAAGCTAGTTTGGAACTAGGGGAATGAGCTTCTGAGAAGTTGAGATATATAAATAGCAAATAGATAGTATGCTCTTACATGTCTATCAGTCTTCACTTCCTCATTTATATTTACGAAGGGCAGAATTAATTAATAAGAAGAGGGCTTCAGCCAAACAGCATCAATGGTGCACTCAATCTAAGGTTTTAATTCTTAAAGCCCAACTCAAAATCAATTGGCAATGGGTGGATAGGCCGTCCAAGCTCATATACTAATTTGAGGAGATAATTAACTGATGTAGGACAATTTTCAATACTCTCCCTCACAAGCGACCCCCAACTCGCACGTGGAGATGTCAATAAAGGATCCGGAACATAGGGATCACAACGAAACAAAGTGCAACTATGGCACAAATAACGGGAAAAAGCCTCCGAAAACCTAGGTTTGATACCATGTTAAAGCATCCAACTCAAAACTAATTGGTAATGAATGGAGAGGCTGCCCAGATTCATACTAGTTTTGGAGGAGATAATTAACTGATGTAAGACAATTTTCAATATTAATCTAACTATTCTAACTAGGCAAACATTCGCCGATAAAAAAAAAAAAAGAAGATTATCAAAGATGTTTAATCCATGACCCAATAAGCATAATGAGGAAGTAACAAATAGAACTCATTACTCACCAAATTTAAAATTCCTCAGAATAGCAGACAGGGCAGCTTGTGGTAATCCAGCTCTATTGGCTACAAATACAAATAAAGAAAAGTAATACAGAAAACGAAATGAGAGAGAGAGAGAGAGAGAGAGAGAGAGAGAGAGAGACCACTTAAATATGATGAATAGAAATAGGCAACTAATTGAGTTTCGCATATGACAACTATGACACTCCTTTGGAGAACATTACATCGCCAGGCGGCCAGCCAAACGATAAGAAAGCCTATACATATAGATACATACAAAGAAGTGTCCCAGCAGCCCCAGAGTATCGAGACTCAGTGACAAAATTAGCGATGGGTCTCTGCAAATTGATATAACTCTTTATATGTTGATCCGATGTGTATATCCTATTGAAAACATATCTACAAAAACTCCAAAATGTGACCATTATTGAATAGATCTTAGCAAATATACAACCAAACTAAATTTAGGGTGTTGGAAGATAAGTTAGTGTGGAAATAGAGAAATGAATTTCTGAGGAGTTGAGCTATAAAAAGCAAAAACTGATTGGATTGTATGTGAATGTGAATAGATAGATAGCTAGATAGATAGATAGATAGATAGATAGATAGATAGATAGATAGATATGCTTAATGCAACTTTTGGGCAATTAGTTTTGTGAGTCTCTGAATTTGAGATGTTGATTAGAGATGCTCTTAGATGTCTATTGGTTGGTTTTCACTTCCTCATTTACATTTCCGAAGAGAAAGAATTAATTACTATGTTTCATCCATGACCCTGAAGACATAATTAGGAGAGAAGCAACAAATAGAACTCACCGGCTATTAAAGCCCTAGCAAGACCATCGAGAGCAGCTTTTGTTAAATCAGGTCTATTGTCTTCAAATACAAAAAAGAAAGGGATAACAGAAAATGAAATGAGAGAAAATAGACCACTTAAATATGATGAATAGAAATAGGCAGTTCATTTTGGTATGTGACAACTATGACACTCCTTTGGAGAACAATACAAAGGTAGTGGCAGGCTGCCAGCCAAAAGATAAGAAAGCATATACATAGGATACATACACATAAGTGCCCCAGCGGCCCCAGCAGCCCCAAGGCTTCCGACCAGGCCCCCAACCAGGCATCCGCCTAAGAAACCTTTTAACCTGTTTTCCCACTCCTGAAAAGTAAAGGAGAGAATGAAAATGATCAAAGGTCATCAAAAAAATGCAGAAATATCACAAACTACACCAAGTTATATTTGTGCATATGTTTTACGATGCTGACACCAATTGATTTACACTCAAGCTCAGTTAGATTCAATTTGTATGTTTGATGATAACAATTAAAGAGAAAAGGAAACGAAATGGGAACTACACCAAGTTTAGTCCCTATTAATAGGCCATAGGAGCCTGGGATTTTGTACAACAAGGCTTATACTAAAATAGCGACTACAATGAATTAATTATCTAAAAAAATGGATTCCACCAAGTTTTTTATCAATTCAAGAATGCCCAAACCCCATGGTAAAGTGAGGTGGTGTTCCACAGGTTCTTAAAATATAAGTACTTAATCTCGCTTTACGAGACAGATCATTCTATCACAATACATCACTTTTAATTCAAAATTAAGTACTTATTTGAGTTTGTGTAACACACCCTGAATAGTTTTCACTAGCAAGATTGATTATCATTAAGGACGGAGAGTGTGGGGTGGTGTTCACTCTTCTGGATTGGGCCTCTCCTTCCCGGATCTGCTTCGTATATTTTGTGGTTTGGTTGGCTAGCTCTCCTCTCTTCTCCCAGTCACTACACAAGAAGCCACCTGTTAGTCCCTAACGGCTAAAGATAGCCGGCAGGCACTCCGATGACTAATTTAGTTTCAACTCAAGGAGAGGAAACACAAACGTAGTATGAGAGAAAAAGACATGCCTACTGGAGTTTATCACTGTAACCGGCCGAGCAGAAGGCCAACCATGAAGATCCCAACAATACTCAACTGTATGATTGTTGCCATTACAATAGGTGCAATGTCAAGGAACACAACCACGACTACAATTGCTACTACTAGCTTGGCCAAACTTATGGCTAACACAACGACTGCAAGAATTAGAGTAACGAACACCAAAAACCCTATCACTAAATCCGTAATCTTGACCACGAAAACCAGAAGCAAACTCACCACTCTCCTCCATTGCACCGAATTAACAACCACCAATAAGAACCAACTAATAGAATCAACAACTACCAATAGATCACCAAACCAGACGATCACCCAACATTATCAACAGCACAAGATCATATGCAATCAACCAAACAACCGAAAATTAACTCCGTATACCAACAAGTCTACGACCAGAAACAAATCATGGAGCAATACTTGCTAATAACAAAACTAAAATCCACAGACCTCAACAATCCAAACATTCATACTACTGATGGTAACCAATCGAAAACACCAACCAATAGGCAACATAGACAGTAACAAATCGAGATTCAGATCGATACCTCATAAAACAACACATAAATCGAGATGCATATGACTAATCCAACCGAACAAGGCCTGAAACACTAAACGAACAATAGGAGACAAATCTAGCTGCGAGCGAAAACCTTTCGGACTATTTCGAACATAAATCGAGGGATTCTGGGCTGTTTTGAACATGATTCAGGGGGTTTCAAACCATATTTAGGAGTTGTGAGAGTTGATTATAGTGAAAGAGGGTCGATTAGGGCTCAATGGGGGCTGATTAAGGTTTGATTAGGGTTTTTCAGAAGTTCCAAAGGTTTTTCAGCAGTTTCGAATGGGTTTGGTGCATGGGGTTAGGGTATCGGAGGGATTTCAGGATTGTACAATGTTAGCAATGAACAGTACTCGCGTGAACAGTGTTCGTGATGAACAGTACTCGCGTGAACAGTGGTCTCTGTGCACAGTACTCACAAGAACAGTAACAGTATGTGGTGAGGATGGGTGGTGGGGCGTGGGTTACAATTATGATTAGGGTAAGGGTTGGATTAAGAGTGGCTTTGATATCATGTTGTTTTGGAGAATAAGAAAAGTGTATAGGGTGTTAATGAACCCTAACAAAAATAACTATTATTTATATTAAGAGATAACTAGAAACAAGACTTGTTTAACCAATATGGGACAAGACTCGTAACAACTACTTAAATATTCCAACAGTATCTATAGGAATGCCTTGCCTCAGAGGCCAAGATGCACGCATGTTGTCCTCGTACTGGGTGACATCACCGACTGCCTGGACACTGGCCAGATCATGGAACACCGCTGAGCTAGTTGGCCGACATAATGTTGCGCCGCGTGGCAGCACCGGGTTGGCCCCGTGCACTCGTAACAACTGATGAATACCTTACTACAGCCCAGTTGGGGATCGCACCTCGTGGAGGCACCCAATGGTGCCATGTGGCCAGAATATATGTTCACTGTGCACCGAGATTGTGGTATATTATTCGGCCGCTCCAAATGGCAAAACCAGAGCAATGCCATGAGGTCAAACCGACTCATTCCGTACTCCAGCACCTGATATTCTTTGTAGTGCCTGATTGTGATCTGGACCATTGACCCGAAGCAGTTGTTCCCTAATTGGACGGGGCAGCCCAAGATGCCCCCTTCCCATTAAAAGGATGGGCAGTCATTCTGGGGCCCAATCAGGTGATTGGTCTGTAAATTATATTCCAGCCCACTACAATAGCCTCTCAATCCCTTGGTCTGGTCTGGTTGATGAGGAGCACAGGATTGACCTGAGTTTGAGCCGGAGGACTATGACATAACATTTTGGGAGAGAACTGATTTGTATTATGGAATATTTAGAGTGAATTGTTACAATGCTAACACAAGTTTAAAAAGAGAAAACCGAGAAATCTATAGCTAAAATAGAAAATTACAAAGAGATATGATTACGATATTATCACAATACAATTCTATGCCTAAAATAGAAGATACGACGAGACCACGATACATATACATTCACACACCCCGTCAAACTCATGATGTGAGTCCAGAGAGCATCAAGAGTTTGCCAAGTAGGAAACGAAACCGAGCAGTGGTGTGCGTTGAAGAAGTCAGCCAACTCAAAACCAAATAGTGCAAAGGAGAGCATCGAGAGCTTGCCAACGAGGAAACGAAATTGAGCAATGGTGTGCGTTGAAGAAGTCAGCCAACTCCAAACCAAATAGTGCAAATATGAGCTAAAACTTTTCTAAACGATGCTGAAGCGAACCATACAAATCGACTACTGCATTGATTCTCAAATAACAAGCCAACCAACCAGTGTTGCAAAAACATACAGAGACTTAAGGAAAGATGCCGTATCAAACAAAACAAAGGTCGAGATAACGTCAGAGAGGGATAAAACGAGATTGTTTGAGAGAGAGAGGGAGAGCAAAACTTAAGGCTACAAACGAGCCGAGCCGAGCAGAGCCGAGTCGAGCCGAGCTTCACCATGTTCAAGCTCGGCTCACCTTAATTTTCCTCGGCTCGAACTCGAATCAAGCTAAGATAAGTTGGCTCGAGCTCGGCTCGCCAAAATGTTTGAAAGCTCGAGCTCGGCTCACTTGGCTCGCCAAATCTGGAGAAACTCTCGTGAACACGTGAAAAAGAAAGAGAGCTAGACTCTTTCTTTATACTGGTAAAGTGGGTGTGAGCTCTCAAGAACTTCCGATATGGAACTCATTTTTTTCCCCTCATAACAAAAAGCATACCTCAGACTTGTCCCACATCGGTAAAAGATGTGCAAGCGTATGCACTCCTCCCCTATAAAAATAAGCAATGGACATGCATATGTGTGTGGTTGCCCATGCTAGGTATGGTTGCATAAGCCACGTGCTAACAAGTGGAAAGTAAAACCCAAAGTTGTATACATTCAAAATTTTCAATATATATATATATATACACACACACACACACTTATAATATAATGATATACAGTCCGGATCAATAAAAAACTGTTCGGATCAAGCCCTTTCCGATCATTTTTTTTGCTGATTTCCAGCAGGTATCCTTAAAATCACATTCTGATCACTTTGAGCGGCTCGGATCGTCGAGATTCGATCGGGAAAGGGGAGTCCCGCACAGTAGCACTGTGCGGGATCCCTCATTGGATCCGGACTGATATATTTATATATGTGTATGTATATATACCAGCTTACGAGAGAATAGTACAGCTCAAACCAATCTAAAAATTGGTCAAGGGATGGAAAATAGTCTCCCTTGTCCCAACAATACAAGCTATTCACCAAAAAAGATTATATACATATACATATATATAGGGCATTTTTGTCATGTGGCCTCTCTTTTATTCAGGTGGCATCCCCTTTATGCCTTCTTCTTAATATAACTATTTATTTATAAATATATATATATATACCAGCTCGCGAGCTCATCCGAGCCGAGCATCAAGTGGCTCAAGCTCGCCTCGTTTACGAAACAAGCGGAGAATGATGGCTCAACCTCGTTCGTTTATTTGACGAACCGAGTTCAAAAGAGCCGTTAGCAAGCCGAGTCTCAAGCCGCTCGCGAGCAGCTCTATTCGTACGCAGCCCTAAGGGAAAGATGCAATGTATTTAGATGGACTAAGAGGACTATCGATTCAGAGGGAAGAGATGTGTGATTTGGGGAGAGAGAAATATGTAATCTGTACTACTTAGGGTTTCGATTGGAGAGAGGAACAGAGATGATATATAGTACTGAGAGAGAGAGGAGATGCTGCAATAGAGATCGAGTGAGGGAGATGTTGAGACTGAAACAAAGATCGCAGAGGGAATGAGAAGAACTGAAGAACAATAGATTGAGCTACACGATAGAGATGCAAAATAGGTTTAACAAAGGTTCTGTAAACAGTGTGATGAATAGTACCAATGAACAGGTACTGAGAACAGTTGCGATGAATAGTGCTGCAGATGAGAGAAGACAGAAGAGAGGAGACTGATCACAGATGGGTTGCAGATCTGAGCAGAGAAGAGGGCAACGAGTATTAGCGAGTGCAGATGGGAGTTGTTGATGGTAGGAAAATAGAGAGGGTGTGGTCGTCGGTTGCAAAGGGGTTAGGAGAGATCGGCTGATGCAATAGAAGATGCAAAGGTGGTTGCAAAACCAGCGATGACCTGGTGCGATTACTTCATACCTGCTACAGACAGAAATTTGAGGGCCTGGCGGAAGGCAGCGAAGCTTAGGCTGCCTGCCGGAAAGCGAATATCCGATAGGCCTATCTTATGCTATCATACCATGTGACATAACATATGGGGATAGAACTAATCTGTATTACTGAATATTTAGAGTGAATAATTACAATGCTAGAAAACCTAGAAATCTATAGCTAAAATAGAAAATTACAAAGACATGATTATGATATTATCACGATATGATTCTATGCCTAAAATAGAAGATACAACGAGATCACGATACATATACATTCACAACCTCGATCCTTCAGTTCGAGAATACATTCATTGTGTGCACAGAAAGCCCAATTTTTTGGCGGTGTCGGTGCCACGCGACAATCATTGGAGGCCTAAGATGAAAAGATGGGACGTTTTGCATACGCCGGTTCAAGCTATACGTTCCTTTCATTACCCCTGTTAGGGGCACGTGAAATCGTTCTATTGGCTTGTCCCTGAATCGGCACTGGCGCTGTTTCATAATGGTGACCCATTGCTCATGTAAGCGCAGGAAGATCTAGCCCCATTCAAGAATCAAATCTCCTTGAACTTTCCTTTTCTTGGTAAGTTTTCCCTCGTTTGTGTTTTGCTTTAGTTTCAGGCTTGATTTCCAAAGGTTTCAACAAGTACAGAAAAACCTCTATGGGTGGCTATTGAGCCGTCCCGTTTGGATTTTTCTCCCCGTCCTGCCTGATCTTTGGTTTGCCACCCGATTGGTGGTTGTTATCAAATCCGAGTTGGTCGCGCAAACCTCGTCAAACATAGACTTCATATACTTTTGGCAGAAGAGATGGTTAGATTGACCAACAAATACTGGAGGCTTTTGGATACTAAGGCAAAGATGGCGGCCTATAGGAGTTATTAAGGCGTTTGGCAGGAACTTCTAGATGAGGGGGCCAGGCCGGATCGAAACAAGCGAGACAGCAACTACATCTCTGTCATGGCGATTGTCAAGGGAGGGGTTCGGTTCCCCTTGAACCCTTTTTCCGCCTTGTGATGCACGTCCTTGGTATCATGACTGCGCAGGTGTTGGGGAACTTCTTCCGCATAGTCAACGGCATCGCTGAGCTTATCTGTCAGCACAACTGTCGAGGATTTTTTTCTGCAGCTACACTGTCAGCAACACTAGGTCATCTGAAGATACAACCGCTACACTGTCAGCAACACTGGGTCATCTGAAGATACAACCTCTCTACCCAGTATAGGCAAGAGGATCCGGAGGGTGGGCTGACTCCGTCGATCGTTTGATTATCGATCTTCCTGAAAAGGACAAGTATATGGATGGGATGTTCATTGTGCTCGGGGAGTATGACTTCGATATGTACGGCTACTGTTGGCACATAAATTTCAACCAAAGATTGATGAATATCATCAATGTATCATATGTTGGGTTTGAGGACTAAAAGGCATATAAAGAGCTTAAAGGCATGTTGACCCAGCGAGCCCGCGAATCAACAAATATATGTTGGCCCGACAAGCCTAACGGATATATGAGCCTGCGGAAGAACAGTAGCAGGACTACAAATCAGTTGAATCATGTAAGCCCATATCTCATAGGGCCTACAAGTCAAATATTCGGTTGACCCAGCGGACCTGCGAATCAACAAACATGTGTTGACCCGACAAGCCTAACGAATATATCGGCCTGCGGAAGATTACAAATCAGGTGAATCATGTAAGCCTGCATTTCGCAGGGCCTACAAATCAAATATTGGTATAAACCATGTAAGCCTGCATTTCGCAGGGCCTACAAACCAAATATGGGTTAACGTCTCAAATATAATAAAACGTATAGCCCAAGGAAAATACTTTGTGCAAGCAGAAGAATATTCCCAGAGATGCCATCTGATGCAACAACTATTCAAAATTTGAAGAGGCTGAAAGATATGATATCATCCTATCATCTGATGCAACAACTATTCAAATTCAAATGAATTATTTGGCGGCCAAGCATCTGATGAGGAAAAGCTCCTATAAATATGACGTCCGTCATCAAAGGAGGGGACCTCAATCTCAGATCAACCTAAATCTCTCATCGACCCCAAGACTAGACTTCAGATTCATACTTCAAACCTTCACCATCAACACCTTTCTCCCCAACGTAAGGATATAAGAGAGAGAGAAGATATACTCCATCCAAGCCAAAACCACTACAATCCACAAACCACTAAGCAACCTACTCGCTTACTATCAGGGCAATCTTCAGCAAACGTCGAAGATCCAGTAAGAGAGTAAACATACCAATTAAGGTAAAGGGTTCCAATCCTCTGAATAGATTCAATATTTTCTGTTTTGATTAAACGGGGTTTTAAACCCCAATTAATCAATAAAATTAAATTATCTAGTCTATTTCCCTTTCTTTATTCTTTATTAATCAGGTTTTATCTTTTAGATGTAATTAACGATTTGAAATCAAATCGGAAATAGGAGCCTTGCATATAAAAAAAAATCAACACGTTCGCCTTGAACAAACGAACATGGATATTTGAGATAAGGATTTCCAAGCCTGGGGTAAAATTCCTTAGGTTTCAAAATTTAATGTTTAAACAAATTTCCAATTATCAATAAAATTAAATTATTCTAGTCTATTTCCTGTTCTTTATTCTTTATTAATCGGAGGTTTTATCTTTTAGTATGTAATTAACGATTTGAAATCTAAATCGGAAATAGGAGCCTGCATATAAAAAAAATCAACACTGTTCGCTTGAACAAACGAACAGTGGATATTTGAGATATGGATTTCGAAGCGTGGGTAAATTCTACGGTTCAAAATTTATGTCTACAAATTTCTGGCACGCCCGGTGGGACCTATTTCTCCTCCCATCTTTTGAAGAATAAAACAGACTATAAAATTCATTATTCTAACAGCGTCCCTTGCTTCAACAGATTCGAATATGGAAGCTGCAATCATGAAGGCCAACAATGGACTCGCTGTGAAGACACCGATGAATCCTACGACGGGGATTCAAAAATCTTGGAGGGATGTGTTAGTCTCTCCGGCACCTGCTTACTGGAAGGCTCCAGAGCGCAAGCTCTTGGCTGTCTCACCAGAAGTCCCTGCTTACTGGAAGGCTCCAGAGCGCAAGCTCTTGGTTGTCTTACCAGAAGTGCCTGCTCATCGGGAGGCTCCAGAGCGAAAGCTCTTGGCTGTCTTACCGCAAGCTCAAACAAACAATAGCACTTCGCTACTCCAAAAGGCTGAAAGCCTCAAAGGGGTAGCCGAAGATCTGTTGAAGGCTGCCAAACAATATATGGTAGTAAGAGCAACAAAGTGCTCGTGGGACTTCCTTGGAAAAGCGAAGGCTGCTAAGGAAGCAATAGCAGTCGCTGTTATCCTGGCCAAGGCCCGTACAACTCAAAGTACACTGGGTCTTTTGATTACACAGGCGGAGCATTCGATTACGATTGCGGAAAAAGCTCGAAAGAGGGCGTCTGTGGAAAACTGTTCTATCATCAAGAATATTGGCAAGGAGATGATCAGTCAAACCCGAAATCATGCTAATTCGTTAGCCCAATCGAAAATGGTGGATTCATTGGCCCAACGAAAGATTGTCAGTCAAACCCAAAATCATGCTAATTCGTTAGCCCAACCGAAAGTGGTGGATTCGTTGGCTCAACGAAAGATTGGCAGCCAAACCCGAAATCATGCTAATTCGATAGCCCAATCGAAAGTGGTGGATTCGTTGGCTCAACGAAAGACCAACAATTTGACGGCTTTGCCGAATTGTCGACTCGTAGGTCCAATTGTGAGAAACGCTACATCACTCATAAAAATCCAGGAGACACAGGTTTTCTCTTCCATGCCTGTAAGGGGTTCGGCCAAAAACCCCCACTAAAACCTCAAACCCAAAGAGACAGAGGCAGAGGAGGAATAAAACCCTCAAAAAGGGAGACCAGAAGTCTGTAGCAGCCAACGTTATGGGAGCAATGAAAAGGCTCTTGGTAGTTACAATGACGAGTTGAATATTCCACAGAATCAAGTGAGTCAGAGTTGAACTCTTTTGATGGTGAGAGGGATTCTGTTTCCACCACTACGGAGGAACAATTTGCCAAATTGGTGGAACAAGCAAAGAGAACTGCTACCTTGATGCCTATGCCAGGGACAGTAACAAGGTCTATGGTCAGGCAAGAACAACCAAAGGGATTAAATATAAACGAAGAGGATGACTCTGTCTCAGTGTATTCGTCATCCCCTGCGAGCAGTAAATCACCATCCTCCACAAGTAAGAAGCCCAGAAGTGTTACAAAAGCCGTTTTGTGATGGTGACGGAAGTGGGTGATGAAGAAAGTTCAAACCCTCAGCTGTGGGAGGAAAAGGTAGCTTCGCTGCAAGAACAGCTAGCAAAAAGGGACCAAGAAATGTCTCACTTGGTGGAACAGATCAAAAGTTTGCAAGCCCAAGTAACAGAAGGCAAGCAGAAAGCATCTGCCTTTGAGGAGGGATCATTCGAAGTCCCGAAAACAAAGTTTACTGGGGGCAACGGACATTTCTTCGCTGACCCAATGAGCAGTAATTTGAACCCGATGCTTATGGCCATGATCGATGACATGGTGAAGAAGCAAGTAAAGAAAGCTAAGGAAAAGGATGACGAAGGCTTTCGGATGATCACAAAGCCCTACCCAGCATGGGTGGATACCGTTCCATTCCCGCCTGGCTTTTCCCAACCTGAATTCAAAATGTTTGGAGGAACGGGCGATCCTAGACAACATATTGCCCACTTCCTCTCACGATGGGGCCAATAGCACAGAATGAAGCCTTGTGTTTACAACTCTTTGTGCAATCTCTTGAAGGTTCTGCATTTACCTGGTATTCGAATCTCCCTGAAGGATCAATCCAAGGTTGGGATTTCATGGTTAAAGAATTCCTCAAACAGTTCTGCAATACCCAAAGGCGTGTTGGGGTACCAGAACTCATTGAGACCAAACAACGAGATAACGAACCTGTCACCGACTTCATTGCAAGATGGCGAGCTTTGACATTTGCATGCCCACAAAAGTTCACGCAATTGGAACTCATTCGTATGTGTCTTAACAATTTTCGACATGAGCTTTCTACGGCACTCATGGCTCAGACCTTTGAAGGGTTCAATGACTTATGTACCAAAGCACATGACATGGAGTTACACTTGGGCAAACGAAGAAGGCCGAGGGTTGTAGATAGGCTTGAAACCTCAGCTGCTGCAATAGTTGAAACCAAGAAAAGAGTTCCAGTTGTGATTGGGGCACAAAGACCGAAGGAAACTAAAAAGGTCACCATGAAGGAAAGATTGGAAAAGAAGTATTCTTTTACAGATGATTTGGTAGAGGACATGTTCGAAGACCTCTTGGAGCAGAAGTTGATTACGCTCCCCGATGTGAAAAGGCCGCATGAAGAAGGCAAGAAAAATGATCCAAAATATTGCCCATATCATCGCCTTATCAGTCATCCGTTAAAGGATTGCTTTGTTTTGAAAGACAAGATTCAAGAACTCTTTGACTCGAGGGTTATTGAGCTTCCTCCTCCTGAGAAAGTGACAGCAAACCCAATTACGGCCGATGATGACGAAGAGGGTGAATGGGTTGTTTATCAATCAAAAGGAATGAAGAAAAGACGAAGTTCCTCATCTAAATCCAAAGTGCCCTCTGTTCCGAAAAGAGCGCGAAAGCCAAAAACGTCCAAAAAGGTAAAAAGGACCAAAGTAAGTAAAAGCGCGAGGAATAAGAAGAAGAGCCAAAAGAAAGCAAAGCAAGTGAAGCTTGTCCCCGATGAGCCTTTGAAACAATCTCCTCGCATTACCATAACATTTGAAGAATTTTTACCTGAAGAATTTCAATCTCCAGAGCTAAAAGCTTATTTTAAGAGAAAGAAAGAGAGGCAATAACCCAAGTTCCATGCCTTAACATCATTGTGATAAATGATGATGAAGAAGAAGAAGAAAGTAGTGCTTCAAGTCCAATTCACATACCGAATTCCCCTATTGTGATAAGTGACGATGAAGAAGAAGGAAGCAATGCTTCATGTCCGATTCATATAGCTGATTTTCCTACTTCACTAAATCTCGCGATGGGAGAGTTCATGGTAACCGCTAAGGCTCGTGTGACTCCTAAAAGGACAATGGCTTCACCAAAGTTCTCCCCTGTACCTCCTATGCTCTACATGAACACTCCAGAGTATGTAGTAAGTCCATCTCAAAGAAACATGGGATACGGATCTGATACGGGACTTATGAGAACTTCTCGAAAGCGGCTTCGTTTTGAAGATGAGAAGTTGAGCCTATCGGATGGCGAAATGTGGAAACATTCTACTCAATCCCCACATATCCTCGAGTCATCCGTAGACTCTGATTTCTCTCCCAGCTATCCTTCGCCAGCAAGAACATAGATGGGGAAAGTGTGTCCAGCGACCATTTTGATTTTTCATGCAATGTAATTTCGGTGGATGTGAATTTTCAAGATGCGGATATACAAATCAGAAGTTGTCCAGAGGATGATGAAAAAGCAAGAGTTTTTGCTCGAAGAGAGGGAACAAATCAAGCGAAGATAATTGTAGCTTTGAAAGAGAAAAAATCCAGAATTCCCCAAAACTATGCAATTGGTGGGGAACACATTTTAAATCATCCATATCCTGAATGGGTTGAAATGGTCTTATTCCCAAGAGGATACTCCATACCACATTTTCCCTTGTATAATGGAGTTGGATGTCCAAGGCGCCATTTAGTGCATTTCCTAGCACTATGTGGAAAACAATACGAAGTCAAGCACTACTCCTACGGCAATTTGTACTCTCGTTAGGAGGATGGGCAGCTGATTGGTATTTTAGCCTTCCTCCCAATTCAATTCTTGATTGGGACACAATGGCAGAACGGTTTTATAGGAGGTTCTACACACCATGGCCAATGGAACTTGAAATGTGGGAGCCATTACCGGATGAAAGTGTTTCATTTCAAACATATGAGTTGCTAGAAGGGACCGCGGAGCAGAAGCTCGAATCCGCGTTGGACCAACGAGACATGGGAAGTATGAGACCTAGAGATGTGCTCCCTCCATGGGTTCAGCAAACACCGTTCCCTGTAGGATACGAGCTCCCAAATTTCTCTATCTATGAAGGATATGGTGATCCTAAAAAGCATATAAACCTCTTTTTGAGACAATGCGGGGAAACTGCTCAAAATCAAGCGTTGTGCCTACGACAGTTTCCTCTTTCTCTAGATGGGATTGCATTTGATTGGTATTGTTCTCTTGCTGGGTTTATTGTACCTAGTTGGGAAGTCATGAAAAGTGCTTTCATACAATCCCAACACTTCTATAGATGGGACTCACGATATTTGAGAAATGCAAAGGAAAGGCATCCCCAAGGAGGAGAAATGATCATTGATGACGAAAATTCATCTGTTGGATCAGTGAACATGGTGCAAATAAACGATGAGCCTTAAAGAAGGGGATGGGAAGGAGGTTGTCCATGTATGCAAGACATATTTGACTTATAAAAGACAGCCCCGCAATCAGCCAAGTCAAAATTTGGCAAGTACCAGATACACAAGGAGAAGTCCCAAAAGAAGCAGAGCAAGTGAAATATGATGTTCTTGGTCATCTGAAGAAGATCCCAGCTTTAGTAAGCATATATGATGCCTTTGATGATGTCACCAGAACTTCGAAAGTCATTGAGTTATGCCTTGTCCAATCCAGATGATTTTTGCAAGGAGGTCCAAGAAAAGGGGCAAAAGAGCACAACTACATGCCTGTCCACAATAGCATTTGGTGATGAGGATATGTATGCAGAAACACCAGATCACAATCGACCCTTGTTCATCACTGGTCTTATTCTTGACACCAAAATCTCTCGGGTTTTTGGTTGATGGTGGGTCCGCAGTAAATCTACTACCGAAGAGGGCTTTGGGCATAATAGGGGTTCGATTATCCCAATTACGGACATGTCATCTGGTGATCCAAGGGTTTAATCAAAATGAACAACGCCCCATGGGGAAAATCAAATTGCGAACTAAATTTGGTGGCATCGAGGAAGATACCGAGTTTCTGGTGATTGATGTAGACACTTCCTACAATGCCCTGCTTGGGAGACCATGGTCACATAATCATATGGCAGTGCCCTCTACCTACCATCAGTGCATCAAGTATCCATTACCTCCACCTATAAACGAAGGGATAATTGTTGCTGATAATGATCCCTTTAATGGGGTTGAAGCTTACTATGCGGATGCTCGTTTCTACACAAAAGCTTCGCAAAGTAAAGCGAGGAGCTCAACAGAAATAGATACTAAAAGCATGAAAGCTCAGACAAGGAGGGCATTTCGCTACATTCCAAAGTCTCAAAGGAAGTCGGGGGCAAGTGCTTTAGCTCCGATAGATCCAACTTTAGAGTTAAAAGATGCATTTGTCTTGCCATTACGGAAGGCAGAATGCACATATGTGGATAACTATCGTAAATTTGTAGTCCCTGCAAAAGCAAAAGGCATGAAGCCTATAGTATTCCATTCACTTGGTGACATGGAAAAGAAAGTTCAGGATGATAATCTCAAAACTATGGAGTTATCGAGTCCAATAAGACCAAATTATGCTGCAAACGTTACAAAAATGTTAGTGAAAGCTGGTCTTGATCGTGAAAAAGTATCCACACAAACAGTAGCACCTTTTGATTCCGTGTTAACTCATGCACAAGCCAAATCCCTTCAGCAAGGAAGTCCTATTGTGGCCACAAGGGAAGGATTAGGCTATCAAGCCGCAGATGAAAAGCTCTCTGTAAATATGATTACAGAGGAAGGGGTCTCAGATGATGGGATTGAAGATGAGACATAGCCCATACCAACACAATCTGAAGAAGGAGGTCAGGCTACAATTGACGAACTTGGCAAAGTCAATCTTGGTGATGAAGGAGAGAATAAGCCAACTTTCATAAGTGCAAACTTGGCAGAGGAAGAGGCTCAAAGGTACATCTCTTTTCTGAAGGAGCATCGCGATGTTTTTGCATGGACCTACAATGAGATGCCTGGACTTGATCCTGGAGTTGCAGTTCATAGACTCGCAATCCATCCTGAGAAACGGCCTGTTAAACAAGCGCCAAGAAGGACACGGCCAGAATTGACGTCCCAAATCGAAGTTGAAGTCGATAAACTCCTTACAGCTGGATTCATCAGAGAGGTTAAATACCCGACTTGGTTGGCAAACATAGTCCCAGTCCCGAAAAAGAATGGGAAAATACGAATTTGCATTGACTTCCGCGATCTCAATGAAGCTTGTCCAAAAGACGACTTTCCTTTACCCATCACTGAACTTCTAGTTGATGCGACCACAGGTTACGAAACCTTGTCATTCATGGATGGATATTTGGGTTATAATCAAATCCGAATGGCCCCTGAAGATGAAGAGTTGACAACTTTTAGATCTCCAAAAGGGATCTTTTGCTACACGGTGATGCCTTTTGGTCT
This sequence comes from Rhododendron simsii, assembly GCA_014282245.1. NCBI lineage: Eukaryota > Viridiplantae > Streptophyta > Magnoliopsida > Ericales > Ericaceae > Rhododendron > Rhododendron simsii. Next base: position 18,285,167 of record CM024954.1, read on the forward strand.
AAAAAATGCAGGGGCAACATACCAAAGAGCAATGACGGTGATATTTGGTGATATGTTGCATAATATCATTGAGTGCTATGTTGATGATCTTGTCGCCAAAACCAGAAAAAAGGAAGATCATTTGGATGACTTGAAGCAAATTTTTGAACGCTTAAGGCAGTACAACCTCAAGATGAACCCGTTAAAATGTGCTTTTGGCGTTTGTTCAGGTAAATTCCTTGGGTTTGTAGTTCGAAGTAGAGGAATCGAAATTGATCCTGTGAAAATCAAGGCTATCCTTGAAATGCCTCCCCCCAAAAATTTGAAGGAGTTGAAAGGGTTACAAGGAAGATTAGCCTATATAAGAAGATTCATCTCTAACTTGGCAGGGCGATGCTTGCCATTCTCAAGGCTAATGAAAAAGGGTGTACCCTTCGAATGGGATCAATCATGCCAAAACGCATTTGATAGTATCAAGGGATATCTTATGAAACCCCCGGTACTTATGAGCCCAACCAAGGGAAAACCATTGTTGTTATACATTGCTGCTCTTGACTGCTCATTGGGAGCCCTGTTGGCCCAACATAACGAACAAGGGAAAGAACAGGCTTTGTATTATCTAAGTCGTACTTTAGTTGGTGCAGAACTCAACTACTCTCCGATTGAGAAAACATGTCTCGCTTTGGTGTTCGCTTTGCAAAAGTTAAGACATTACGTCTTGGAGCACGAAGTCAAATTGATATCGAAGGCCGACCCTTTGAAGTATATACTGTCAAGGCCAATACTCTCTGGGAAAATTGCAAAATGGGCCGTAATCCTCCAACAATTTGCAATTGAATATGTTTCTCAAAAAGCAGTAAAAGGTCAAGCCTTAGCAGACTTTTTAGCAGCGCACCCTGTCCCTGATGATTCACCTCTAGCTACTGATCTACCAGATGAAGAGGTCATGCAAGTTGAAGTTCAAAAAGCATGGGAGATGTACTTCGATGGGGCAACAAGGAGTCCAAATGGCCAAAAGCAAGAAGATCTAAAAAATAACAAATCTGGAATTGGTGTTGTGTTTGTCACACCAAATAATGCTATAATCCCTCATTCTTTTTCCTTGACGGAAGGATGTTCAAACAATGAGGCAGAATATGAAGCTGTAATTGCTGGATTGGAATTGGCATTACAAATACTGATCGAAGAGCTCTTAGTCTATGGAGATTCTGAGTTGGTGATAAAACAGTTGCGTGGAGAATATATTGTTAAAAAAGCAAGCTTGGCCCCATACCACGAAAGGGCTAGCCAGTTGCTTTCACAATTCAGGAAAATTAACATTTTCCATGTTAAAAGAAGGATAAATGCTTAAGCAGATTCCTTGGCAAGTCTGGCTGCCTCGCTTTCCCTGCCTGATAGGGAAACAATAACTGTTACAGTTGGAGAAAGAAGAGTTCTACAGCCCTTAACTGAAATCTCAGGAGTATTGCCAGTTTTTACAACCACAACAAAAGAAGGTGACGAAGATTGGCGCGAGCCCTTTATAAATTACCTCCAACATGGTAGGCTTCCAGAGGATAAAGCAAAAAGGGCAGAGGTAAGGCGTCGAGCCACAAAATTCATCATGTGGAAGGATGCATTATACAAAAGATCCTTGGATGGAATGTATATGCGTTGCATAGCCAATAAACATGCTCATGAAGTTATGGCAGAAGTTCATAGTGGTGTATGTGGAGCACACCAAAGTGGTCCAAAGTTACATATGCAATTGAAACGCCTTGGATACTATTGGCCAACCATGATTTCCGATTGCATTAATTATGCAAAAAGATGCCAAGTTTGCCAATATCATGGAAATTTTATCCATCAGCCTCCAGAGCCTTTACATGTGACAACATGCTCTTGGCCATTTGCAGCATGGGGCATCGATGTTATTGGGCCTATAAAGCCATCATCCTCTGCGGGTGATAAATACATCATAGCTGCCACTGATTACTTCTCAAAATGGGCTGAAGCAATTGCTTTGAAAGAAATGAAAAGTGGGAATGTCTCAGATTTCATTCGAACCCATATCATCTATAGGTTTGGGGTCCCAGATAGTATCATAACTGATAATGGGCAACCCTTCAGAAGTGGTCCATTATACAAGTTATATTCCAAGTACAGCATAAAGATCAACCATTCTTCGCGATACCATGCGCCTGCTAACGGCTTAGCAGAGGCTTTCAATAAGACTCTATGCAAAATTATCAAAAAGATGGTTGAGCGAAATAAAAGAACTTGGCATGAGAAGTTACAAGAAGCATTATGGGCCTATCGAACTTCGCATAGAACTCCAACTCAAGCGACACCCTATTCTTTGGTGTTTGGGGGGGAAGCCGTATTGCCACTAGAAGTACAAATTCCTTCTTTACGAGTAGCAATACAGGACTCCCTAACGGAAGAAGAAAGTGCAAAAATAAGGATGGTCGAGCTTGAATCCTTGGATGAAAGGAGACTATATGCTCAACAAAACTTGGAGATATACCAGCAAAGAATGGCCAACGCTTTCAATAAGCGAGTTCGGCTTCGTTCATTTAAGAAAGGGGATTTGGTGTTGATGGTTAGAAGACCAATAGTCATATCTCGAAGGACTAAAGGAAAGCTTGAGCCTAAGTGGGATGGGCCCTATGTCATTGAGAAGGTCTATTCTAATGGGGCTTATTTACTGATCACAATGGATGGTGAGCGGATCATCCCTCCCACCAATGCAAGGTTCTTGAAAAGGTATTTTCCTTAAATAAAGGCCCGCTAGGTTGAAAACCCGCAAGGGCGGCCTAGGCAAAAGTTAGGGCATAATAAAAAAAATAATAAAAAAATAAAGTCCCGCTAGGTCAAAATCCCGACCTAGGCAAAAGTTAGGGCAAACAAAATAAAATGGGTGGTTCTAGGAATGCACATGATTGGCTGGGGTGTATGTGCCAACCTAGTTGGGATATACATCTTTAGTAATGATGCAATTAATCCTAGATCCTTCATAAAAAAAGAATAAACAAACCACCAATGGTGCAGTATGTGGCTAAACTGCTAAAACACCTCACCGAAATCCAAGGTGATAAATCTAAGGATACTCCTGGCCCGCAAGAGTTTAAACTGTGAACGGCAAAACAACCCCAACAAACCAAACAAACCATACTCCTGGCCCGCAAGAGTCTAAACTGTGAACGGCAAAACGACTTCAATAAATACTCCTGGCCCGCAAGAGTTTAAACTGTGAACGGCAAAAAAATAATCTCAACAAGTAATCTCAATAAATAAACCATGCTCCTGGCCCGCAAGAGCTTAAACTGTGTACGGCTAAACAAAGTCTAAAATTCTAGAATTCAAATAAACAAAAAATTCAGAGTTTAAATAAACCAAAGTGACATTATTCGATGGTGCAAAATTATATTACTGAAAGAAGCTCAATTCATCAAAGAAGCTCTAGTAGCAGTAAGTGCTTCTTTCACAGCATCATAATGCGCATTTTTCTTCTTGCATTGCTCAAGAACGTCCAAGGCGACATGAAGATCCTTCTCAGAGTTAGAAATAGTCTTGGAATACTTGGTTAAATCACTTTGAGAAGAAGAATGCTTGGCCTTGCACGAGGACAATTCAGATTCGAGTTTTTTGAGTAACTCCTTCGTACGAGCAACCTCCTCTTCAAGACTAGTGACGCGCTCTGAAAGTTTAGAGACTGAAGAAGCCATCTCCTCATAAGAACTGCCCATCTCTTCAAAATTAGTCTTTTTGACCTCATATTGGGCCTCAAGTTCTCCGAGAGAAACATCTTTATTAGAGGTGCCAGATACTTTGGTCCATAAAACAGAATATTTAACCAAAGCCTTCACTTTCTCGTAGAGAGAACTAAGGTCCACTTTGAAGCTCTTCAAAATGGAAATAATTCCATTGGATTGAGTAATAATATCTTCAATGCTTATTGTGGATGACTGGAGTGAGATAAAAAGGCCTTTCTGGATATGGACAGCTGCCTCGTTAGAGGAAAGAGGGATGGACTGAACAGGAGGTTTCTCGATCCTAGCAATCAACCCTTCAAGTTCAACAGGATCCATCAAGTCGTCGAAAGAAGCTTCTCCTATAAAAAGAAGCGTCATGTTAAAAACAAAAGAGAGGTAAAATTCAAACAAATGCAAGATAGATAAATTATCAAAGAATTTACCAGTGCTTTGGACTTGTGGGGTTAATGAAGGCAACGATTTCGAAGGGGTTGCTTGCCACGAATTCTTTGAAGAGGCATGATCTAAGATAAACAAACAAAAAAAAAAGAGTGAAGGACCATTATACAAAAGAGAGGCATTAAAATTTTCTTTGCTTCAAAGCAAGAATTGTATACCTTTGAAGGTAGCCATAGCAGCAGAAGATGTGGCAGACCTCGAGAGTAAAGATCCTGAAAATGGAGAATACAAATAAAGCCTAGAAAAGTTGGGTTGTAAAATAAGTGATTAAAAAAAAAAGGGGGGTTGTTATACCAATAGGTTTGGGAGATCCGATAGGAGCTGTTGATATTGTGGAATGGCTAGAAGGATGACCTGGAAAGAAAGTAAAACAAAAGAAAGTAAAACAAAGATGAGCAAACAGTATCAATAAAAATGATTCTGTATGCAAGCAAGATGTAATACCCTTAAAAGCACTCTTGGGAGAACAATCTGACAATGGGGTATAATTATAGAGCTCGTCAGTTTCATCCTCACTCTCATTATCCTCATCATTCGTTTCTCCTTGCGAGTCATGCTTTGATTGCCCTCGCGAAAGATTAGATGCCGAAGCTGAATGTTCTGAAGATAAAGGAAGGCTAGGGGCCTCTATGCTTGCTTTAACTCTCCCCAAGACAAGCAATTCACGCCCTTTCTCAAATATGTTTAAGATAGCTGGTATATCTTTTCCTTCTACAATGGAATCTTTGCCGTCAAAGAGAGAATCAATGTAAGCTCTAAATTGGTCCAAAGAGGAAACAAATTCTTGTGAGGAATGATCAAAGTTCTCAGGAAACATAGTCTCCAATGGGCAAATCACGGCCTCAGGATTCTCAAACTCAAAATGAACAGGTGTACCACAGAATTGGCGACACTTGGACTCCAAAATCTTAAGGAGATATCCTTGAGGATATCTTCTTGGAGAAGGTCTCGCTGCTTTATCAGGACCAAGTAACATACCAAAAGATTTTGAGGATCTACCAGAAGAAGAACGAGAACGTCTCGAAGTTGAAATATCTGGTTGAGACGAGGAAGGAGTATCAAGAATGATCGGAGCAGTTGTCTTCTTTATTCTCTTCTTTGAAGTCTTAGGCTGATTACTTTGTTTTCGTTTCAATTTTGGGGAAAATTGAAGAACAACAAAGGAAGAAGCTATCCACCAACGAGCATAAGGCTCCGTTACAAATGCGAGATGTCGAGTTGACGGAAGCTCAAAAGCAACATTCGTACCTTTACGCAGCATTTCATACCAATAATAGAAAAATGTGGCAGGATTGGATTGTTCGCGGCAAGATGTATCTAAACTTCTCGGGCAAGCTTGACAAAATCCGAACTGACGGGCATATCGACTTGGGGCATAAGGCTCACTAAGTAAAGAAGAGCCCACCTTGAATGTTAGGATTCCCGGACGAAGACATATTAGATAGCTAAGAAGGAAAGAAGAAATGTCCTTGTCATCATGAATCCTTCCTTTAGGCTCGTCATCATGGGTGAGAGCCCTTGGAAAATAGTTATCCGGGGAAACTAAGAATTGTTGCGCATAGGGCTCTTTATTTAAATGAAAATCACCGGTAGCTTGAGTGCCTATAAACCCAAGATATGGAATAAGCCTGTCAATGACCTTACCATTTGACGGATTGCCATGAGAATAAGTCTTTGGAAAATAAATGGATATCCATCCAAAGAAATATTGAAAGGGCCCGTAAACAGCTTTCTTCCCTGGAATAGAAGAGTTAGCCACTTTATTAAAGCAGTGATAAAGGTATGCAAGGACGGGTATAGCCAAGCTACATAATAAACCCCTGGCCATTTTGCTTGCCATTACGAATGTGGACGAACGCACTTCGTTAGAAGAGTGCGGGAGCACAAAACCACTAAGCCAACTGGCAAGAAAACCAGCAAGATAAACTTCATCAGAAATATTTTGCCTTCGCTGGAAGGAATCCGCGTGAGGCTCTACGAAGTAGGAGGACCAAAGACTTAAGTTTTTGGATTTTTCCTTGTTGGCATATATATCAAATAAAGCACGGCATGTAGGACGAGTCCGATCGGAATAGAGGACATCATTCGTTGGAGTATACTCTTCATAAAGTCCTCCTAAGATGGGTAAGCCACTAATGCGATGAAGATCCCATAAAGAAAAGCCAACCTCCCCGTATGTTGCATGAAAAGTGTTGGTATCCGGTGACCAGCGTTCGAGAAAAGCCTTGAACACATTTATATTTCTTGTATATGAAAATTGAGAAATATAAATAGCGGAATAAATGCCAGCCTTTTCTAAAATAGGAGCAAAGGAAGAAAGTACGTCTCTCAACCAGAAAAGCCATATGGGCTCTTGAAGATGCGAGGAGGTGCCACGAATGTTAAAAGACGAATCCCATTCAACACCTTCGTTCTTCATCTTCTTAAGAAGAAGATTAAAATTTGAGCCCGGAATTGAATCATCTACTTCGCTCCTAGAAAAGGGACGGAGCAAAGAAATATGAGATGAGCCTCGATCTTTGGAAAATCCTCTTCCATCTATCTCAGAGCATTTTCGCGCCCCATTATAAATCAAGTCGTCAATGTTGTCAGGAGGAATATATGGAGATCTTTGTGTTGAGGTCAAACTATCATATATAGACTGGTGTCTGGCAACTTTGGGGCCAGATTTATCTAGAACATCTTCAGGATTGCAACGGAGGTATTCGATCGTTTTCGAAGTAAAATCCATAATACTGAAAAAAAAAAAGAAGAGAAAGAAAATGGGAAATCAGTTCAATCTGCATGCATAACCAATGTGGAGCGAAAGACAGATAAAGATGAATATCCTCAAAAGTCTTTCAACGAGGACAAAAGAGGATGAAAACCCTCGAAAGCCCTAAACATAATTGGATCTCAACGAAAGCCCCCGTGAGGAAGCAGATGTCAGGTACAGCTTCAAACCCATAGAAAGGGGATCAACACAAGCCTTTGGAAGCCAAAGCCAAAAGGAAGCTCCTTTGAGAGCCTCTAAAAACAAATGAAGAATATTCTCTTCGACAGAATCTTGGCAATGCAAAGATAAAGCCATTAAGAGAAATCTCAAAAGTCTAAGAGACAAATAAAGGAAAATTCTCTTTCAGCAAAGTCTTCCTAAAGACAGATGTTGAACCCTTTCACAGGAATCTTCTGCAAAAAACCTTTGAAGGAGAACAAGCCATGAGAATCCTCAAATTCAATAACATAAACAAACCTCTCAAAGGCCTCAACAAAGACGAATGAGAGGAGAATCTGTTAGAAAATTCAAGGACCAGTTGACAAAATCCTCAACAACAAGGGGATCAGAGAAGAGTCCAAATAGGTTTGGAGATAAGCCTGACAAAAGCCTCCTACAAGAGACTAAAGCCAAAAGTGACAAAAATTCCCCGAAAGGAATTAGAGCCAGATAAGGAGCATAAATACATGAATTGAATCGAGTAACAATAAATTTGTTACCTTACAAGCGGCGGCAAATAGAATTGCACAAAGAGTCCTGAAAATCGAGATGAGAAGCAAAAAAAAATAAGGGCATTAAAAAGAGTCTTATGGTAGTAAAAAAAAAACTGTGAAAGACAGACTCGGCCTTTTCTTTTGGAGAAAATACATTCCATTACATTACACCATGTGGACTGTGGAAATTGTTAAGAGGAGTATATAAGTTTGCAAAAAAAAAAAAAAAAAGAGCAGCAGCTTTCCTCTTAACCAAAAAAAAAAAAAGTTAAAAGTTCTAAGACCGCTTTTATGATGTTTGGAGAAAAGCTGTTTGACAATCAGCTTTCTTCTTAACAGCTTTACACAGCTACAAAGTCAGAGAAAGGACTTGCAAAAAAAAAACAAAGAAGAAAAATTGCAGCAAATAAACCGAAACTACTGTAGCAAAAAAAACGAAATTACTGTAGCAAAAAAAAAGGAAGAAAAGAGAAAAGCCAACTTACTTGAGCAAGGAATCTGTAAGAGTGAGAAAGGGAAAGACCTGGTATTTGCTTGATGAAATAAAAGAAAGAGGAAAAGCATCAGCAAAGAAGAAAGTGATGTGAAAAAAACAAAAAAAACAAAAAAACAAAAAAAAAAACTGAAGTTTGAGGAAAGAAAAAATTTCCTTACCGCAAAAGATGAAATCTGTAGATGTGCAGAATTATTTTTACAGGGGCAGCTCTATATATAAGAGGCCAATACAACTTCTAAATGAGTTAGGTCTCTCAAGAAGCCTTAATAAAAGAGTTCTTTCCAAACCTTCTTGGTCAAAGACTCCTATAAGGGGAAAATTCGCAGCTTTTATCAAAATTGTTGGAGAAATCTTTGGCATTATTCTGATAGGCCAAGGCAAGAGTCCAAAAATGGGACAAGACAAGAGAAACAAGTGTCCTTTTCAAATTCTGCTGGAAACAAGAGTATACAGATTTTGGAATCCTATTATGATATGGATTTATACATAAAAGGACCAGTAGAAAGAAAGAAGTTGCTGGAGTCTTATCGCTACTGTATTTGCAGCAAAGAAGGAATCTAAGTCATTAGTTAAGAAAAAGTCCTACTCAGACTTGGATTCTTAGCAAATTACACACACACACAAAAAAAAAAAGGAGGGGCCATATAAAAAGCCTATATATATATATATAAAAAAAAAAAAAAAAAGGGGGTTAGCACAAAAATAAAGTGCTCATGAAAACGAAGACCAGAGGAGATAGTTGCAAGCTACTGTACTGCTATTGCAAAATTATTGGCTATACAAGCTCCCAGAGTGTTTTGACTTCCACATGATCAGAAACTCATAAGAAAAAGTTGTTTTGGTATTACATGGATATTATTTGTTTTCCCAAACCAGCTGTTTGGTGCGGAAAGTTATCTCGAAAAAAAAAAAATCCGAATGATTTTCACAAAGTCTCTGATTATCCCACAAGAAGAACAAAATTCATTTGTTAATGGGTTTCGTTCCTTAGCTCCTACCATGTACAGTCAAAGTTCACAGAAACAAGAGCATGACAAGACAAAAAAAAAAAGAGTTCACAGATCTACAAAGTCTCGAAGTCAGAGAGCAAAACAAATTTTTGCATAAAAAAAAATTGTGCAAAGGCTTGCTACGGAGGAGCCATGTTGCTTTGTTTGGCTATTCTCTCAAGTAGGAAATAATACTACTACATGACTTGTGCTCGGTACAATAATGAAGCATAAAAAAAAAAAAGAAGCTAAGAGACAAAGAGAAAGTTACCAGATTGATTTCCTTTGGGTTGCCAAACTAATCACTCAAGTTGTGGGAATTGTGTTTCTACTGTTCTTAATTTATAGACCATGAAGACAACTTCAAATAGGAGAAGGAATGCAGATTCCTATCCTAAATCAAATTCATCTCTAAGGGAGAGAGGCGGTGAAAGGTTATCATGGTGGGCCCATTAATTTTGTAGGCTTCCGAAAAAATTCAAGTGATCAAGATTTGCTAGAGGCTCCTCCTACGTTTGGCTTAGCTAGGTTGTCCCGACTTATTGATTGGGCAAAGCAAATTTCTCTAAATTGACTCATCAATATAAGTTTCCTGTGAGTCTACAAAAACAAAAAAAAAAAAAAACAAAAAAAAAAAACAAAAAAGCCTGCTAGGTTGAAAACCCGCAAGGGCGGCCTAGGCAAAAGTTAGGGTGTAAAAATAAAAAAAAATCCCGCTAGGTCAAACAAATTGACCTATGCAAAATTGGGATAAATAAAAATAAAAAATAAAAAAAGAAGAAAGAAAGAAAGAAGAGGAAGGTTACCGGCCATGCAAAGTCAAAAGATCAGGCCGCCAAAAGCTCGAGTTCAAGAAAACAAGGACTCAGAAAACAAGGACTCACAAAAAATACAGCACATTCAAGATATGAAGACCATTTTACTTCAAGAAGTGCCAAGAGATCGTGACTCGTACAATCAAAACTTGCTTGCACGACTCACGAGGGGCATTTGTTGGCACATAAATTTCAACCAAAGATTGATGAATATCATCAATGTATCATATGTTGGGTTTGAGGACTAAAAGGCATATAAAGAGCTTAAAGGCATGTTGACCCAGCGAGCCCGCGAATCAACAAATATATGTTGGCCCGACAAGCCTAACGGATATATGAGCCTGCGGAAGAACAGTAGCAGGACTACAAATCAGTTGAATCATGTAAGCCCATATCTCATAGGGCCTACAAGTCAAATATTCGGTTGACCCAGCGGACCTGCGAATCAACAAACATGTGTTGACCCGACAAGCCTAACGAATATATCGGCCTGCGGAAGATTACAAATCAGGTGAATCATGTAAGCCTGCATTTCGCAGGGCCTACAAATCAAATATTGGTATAAACCATGTAAGCCTGCATTTCGCAGGGCCTACAAACCAAATATGGGTTAACGTCTCAAATATAATAAAACGTATAGCCCAAGGAAATACTTCTGTGCAAGCAGAAGAATATTCCCACGTGAGTGCCATCTGATGCAACAACTATTCAAAATTTGAAGAGGCTGAGAAGATATGATATCATCCTATCATCTGATGCAACAACTATTCAAATTCAAATGAATTATTTGGCGGCCAAGCATCTGATGATGGAAGAAGCTCCTATAAATATGACGTCCGTCATCAAAGGAGGGGACCTCAATCTCAGATCAAACCTAACATCTCTCATCGACCCCAAGATCTCAGACTTCAGATCTCATACTTCAACTCTTCACCATCACACCTCTTCTCCCTCGACGTAGAGGATATACAGAGAGAGAGAAGATATACTCCATCCAAGCAAAACCACTACAATCCACAACCACTAAGCAACCTACTCGCTTACTATCACGGGCAATCTTCAGCAAACGTCGAAGATCCAGTAAGAGAGTAAGCATACCAAGTTATAGGTAAAGGGTTCCAATCCCTCTGAATAGATTCAATATTTTCTGTTTTGATGTAAACAGGGGTTTTAAACCCCAATTATCAATAAAATTAAATTATTCTAGTCTATTTCCTGTTCTTTATTCTTTATTAATCGGAGGTTTTATCTTTTAGTATGTAATTAACGATTTGAAATCTAAATCGGAAATAGGAGCCTGCATATAAAAAAAATCAACACTGTTCGCTTGAACAAACGAACAGTGGATATTTGAGATATGGATTTCGAAGCGTGGGTAAATTCTACGGTTCAAAATTTATGTCTACAAATTTCTTAATTATCAATAAAATTAAATTATTCTAGTCTATTTCCTGTTCTTTATTCTTTATTAATCGGAGGTTTTATCTTTTAGTATGTAATTAACGATTTGAAATCTAAATCGGAAATAGGAGCCTGCATATAAAAAAAATCAACACTGTTCGCTTGAACAAACGAACAGTGGATATTTGAGATATGGATTTCGAAGCGTGGGTAAATTCTACGGTTCAAAATTTATGTCTACAGCTACAACCATCTTGAACATCTGATAGTCAGGGCGTAGGGCGGCGTTGGCAAGTTCGATTCTATTTCTTTGTATCAAATCTTTTCTTGTTCATTTTTCATCCAATGCTCGACCCATTTTTGCTCTTTTGGCGGCTGTATTGAGGAACTCTCCTTTTTAGCTTGGCTACATCCTTACGATGATCAATAGCCACTCTCAGTCAACTCGATCAGCACATTCCACGACCGAGGGAACGGGAGAGACTTTGATGGATCAACCGGGGGGCGTCATTCGGGAGGAGAGGAGTGGTCCAACGCCCCATCCTTCTCATGACTCTCGGCATGAGGAGGGGTCCGGAGCGGCAGGGAGGTTAGAGGATAAGGTGCAAGCGGCAAAGAGAAGGGGGTGATGTAGGTGATGGGTTGAGTTCTGCTTGATCTCGGCCGCCTTGTGGACTCCGACGATGACGGTGAGATCCCTAGAATGCCCCCAGTGGAAGATGCAGTTCTTGAGGTCTTGTAGGGTATAAAAAGGAAGCGGGGGCAAGAAGGGGAGGTTGGCGATGGATCCAATGGCCCTGCGAGGAAGATGAAGGTGGCTGCAAGAGCAGGATTGAAGAAGGGGTCCGCAGGTGTTAAGGCAAGCTGTGAGGGTTCGGCCACGCAACGAACCCCTGCCAAGACAATCGTGGCTGGGTAGATTGGCTAGCCCTGGGAGGACTTTGTTTTTGACAATTCAAAGCGAGTAACAACTGGGTTGAATGTGGCCACTGGCGGAGCTAGGATTTTCGATAAGTGGGGTCAAAATTTTTAACTATGTATGATTCACTTTTTCTAGTTGCTAATTGAGAGAAACAATTAGATTAACAAGTTAATCGAAATATAGATATATATATATATATATATATATATTAATAACAAAATGCAGCTTCGATTCATAATTGACCTCAACGACTTTTCATAATTTGAAAATGATCGATGATAGCCTCGTTTGTAATGGTTTCAAAAATATCTCTCTATATACACAACCAAACTATCATGTATCCATTGATCACAAATACGATTTTGAAGCCTACTCTTTACAATCTTCATGGCGAAAAATGCTCTCTCTACTATGGCAGTAGCAACCAGTAAAAAAAAGAGATGTAATAAAATTGAATAAGTAATCTGAAACATCGATTATACATCAACAGTTACTCACACACATAGATGTACAGAGAGAGAGAGGATCAAGAAGAGAAATACCAGTAGATGATGAAGAATCTCCTAAAAGGCACAAACCAAGGAAACCAAGTTTTTTCTGAAGAACGAATGAAACCAGCGTTTGGGGATTTGGTGGGTGGTGATTCTATTTTGACCCCTCTTTTTCCCAAGTACAAAACCCTTATGCGGGTTGGGGCAAAAATAAATTTAAAAATGGGGTCAAATGAGTAAAAATAGGATGAAAATTATACCTATCTCTAAAAAAATTTAGGAGGCAGTGGGGTCAACTGCCTTCCCTTGTCTCTCACTGCCTCTGCCCTGAGTGTGGCTGACGCCTTGATTATCCACAAAAAAAAAAAAAAAGTGTGGCCGACGCTGGGTGGGCTCCCATGACATTGGCCCGGGCCATATGCTTGTCGAAGAATCAACCGAGAATGCCCATAGGTTTGTTAGACCTCTTCGCGGCGAGACCTTGTCAAAACGTCAAGGTAATTTGTATTATTTCTCTTCAGTTCTTTCCCAACTATCGCTAGTTCATTTGTTTTGAATGTCATTTCATTTTCTTCAAGCTACTCAGCATATGGTTTCTCTAAGAAGCCAACTTCTCACAAAAGTGAAATTAGTTGCAAAACGAAACAATCAACTAGTGGAGCCAAGGCTGAGGCAGAGTGATTGAAGGCTGAAAAGGTGACTTTAGGGATGGAGGTGGCGGCGCTCAAGGCTAACCTTTAAGGTGCAAGAGCTGAATCAGCGTGGCACAAGGGAGGGTGTTTGAGTTGGAGAAACTACTGGAGGAGAGAGAGAGAGAGAGAGAGAGAGAGAGAGAGAGAGAGAGCCCAGCCAAGTAGGTGCAGAAGAAGTTTAAATAGGGCTATTTGCCAAGAGTGAGCTGCAAAAGAAGGTGTCTGATATGCAAGATAAGGCTCATGCGAAGGGGTGAAAGAATTGCTTGGCAGCCACCGGTGTTCCAATAATTTCTTCGTTCTGGTCAGAGATCCCAGGTTGGCAAGTATGAAGAAGAGGGCTTCTACCTCCACTTTGCCCCTCGTGCCTTTGGCTTGGTTGGCTGAGCAAGTCTCCTATGTTCCTCAGGATCCAAAGCCAGATTAAGAGCTCCACCAACCTTCTCTATCTTTGTCTTTCTGTTTAATTTGATCGGAAGGCATCCGTACAAGTAGGATAATGTCATGCCGAGTGGGTTGCAAGCATCCATACAAGTAGGATAATGTCATGCTGAGTGGGTTGCAATTAAACTTCTTTCAATAGTTCGTCTTGGTTGAAGTGTGCGCCAAAAAATAGGCTAAAGCCAGGTCAGAGAAGACTGCAATAGCTACTAACTTGCACTTTTCTTGTCTGCATAAATTTGTTATAAGTGCATGCTTGTCGTAGGTAATAGTCCTTTGGCTTGCCCATATATATGCCTACCCCCTACTCTGGGTTCGGCCTTGTAGATACCCCAGGCCCAGTGATTGAAAAGCGTCAGGTGAAGGTGAGGCGACAAAGCCCGTAAAAGACGAGGCACAAGGCGAGCGCCTCATTGTAGCGAGGCGAGGTTGTAAAAAAAAGAAAGATATACTACAACTATATATATATATATATATATATATATATATACCCAAATCGTAACCCTACCTTTATTGACCATCTGCCAACCATCCCTAATCAAGTTCAAAACCCTAAATCAACTCAATACACCAGAAAACATCATTACCCAGTTGATGTCATGTTCGTAACACCCTGATCTGTGTTCGAAACCCTAAAATGACTACCACCTAGTCGATTTCAACCCTCGAAACCCACTACATAGTCGACCCAGACTATACCCAGCGCTCGTTGACACCAGAAAAGCCTCACCAGATATCGGACAGCACTCGTCAGGCCTCGAAACCCGAAACCCTTTACCCAGTTGATTTCAGCCCTCGAACCCATTACCTAGCCGACCCAGTCTATAGCCATCGCTCATTGGCGCCGAAACAGTCTCACCAGCCATCGTGATATTTTGCCCTAAACTACGCCTAGTCGAGCTTTTAAGGCACCTCACGACTAGTCAATACCAGTAACGACTAGTCATTCGCCTCGTCCAACCTCACCTCACCTCACACCTCTGAGGCGATACAGGCTCACCACACGCCTAGTCGCGCCTAGGCGATCACCTAATGGGGCTTTTTAATCGCTGCCCCGGCCTAAGCAAGATTATATATGCTTGTAGTTATATGGCAGATTTTCTTTGTGATACCCCTAGTGGAGTAGTTTTTTCCTAACGTAACGGTCCGACGATCCCATAGAATGCCGTGGCAGTTTTTTGAAAGAGTTAATAACCATTTGTTTAGTTATTGCATTCTTGCTTTTGATTTTATTAGGCCATCCTATGAGATGCCATTGAATCATTTGCTTTGATTGAATGATGTTATCTCTACGAAACACGAGGTACCGAAGGAAATGATTTGGTTTAAAGGTATCATCCTACGGGATGTGCATGTCCGTCCGGTCGTGAGACGAGAACAAGCGCCGAACACTTCAGTTCTTGCTGATTTAATCATCCTACGGGATGTACATGGCCATCCAGCCATTAGGCCAAAATACGAAGCATTGAACACTTAGTTTCGGATTATCAATGCTTCATATAACAAAAGTCCCGCAAGTAGAGGTTACTTATTATAGCAGTGGGGTCAAATTGCAACTTTTCGAAAGGATCCGACAAGATGGGGTGGAATCACAGCTATGACACAATGCATGTTGGATTTTTGCCAAATTCCATAGTATCAGCGTTCAATATCACAGTTTTGTCATCATCATCATTTCAAGAAAAATTTGTTTTGCCATTTTCTTGGTGAAAGAAAATCCATTTAAGGCAATGTCTTTAGGCTCCAGTCAGTCGCTATACGGCTTCCGGCGTGAAGCGACTGTTTTTTCTGACATCAAGTGTTAGCAGTTAAGCCCATAAAACAAGAGAGAATTGAGAGAGAATCGAAATAGGATAATATTTTTTGTCGAGCCCAAAAACGATATCGTCGAACGACTCGATCCAGATCAACGAATGTGTCCGGGACCTCTTCTCTTCTCAGTTCTTTGTTCACTTTTGAAGAAGATGATAAGGCAAAGTACAAATTAGAGAGAGAAATACCCAGCTCGTAGGGGAAAAAGTAAGACTCCCACCTGCATTGGGCAGTGGGGATCGATCATCGATGTGCAAATTAATTGTGCCTTGTGGAGGTGGGTGACAGTTGGCAGTGGCCTTTTTTCTTGATTAAACGGTTGGTTGTAGCTAGATTATGCATTTTAGTACATTTTTAATGATTCAATGTAGATTTCAATTTGTATAAGAGGTTAAATGGATAGAATGTGTTATTGGTTATCTTAATAATGGATAAAATGTGAAGGAAAGCAGAAAGACCGTTCTCTCTATAATCTTTTCCCCTCCCTCTCCTCTCTCAACACACCACCTAGGGTTCTTAGTTGGGGGGCGATGCCCCGCCAACCGACCCCAACCACCCCCCCATTCTCCTCTTCTCTTTCCATCTCTATCCCACTTTCTCCTCCTCTCCTTTCCTCCCCTTCTTCCGCATTCTCTTCTTTCTTTCTTTCTTTCTACCTTCTCCTCTTTTTTTCGTTTTCTGATATGCTTTCGAGGGTGTTTGGAGGCGTTGGTTGAGGTGGATCAAGCCGTCGTCGTTTATGGGTCTGAAGTGGCGGTTTCTCTAAAGCCATTCATGGGGTTCCGAGCGCAGGGTTCTACGGTTTGGTAAGGTTTTCGCTGCCCGTGACATTTGTCTCCTCTTTTTTCAACCCCCCTCCCTGCTTTTTTGTGCTCTTCCCTCTCCGTCGTTTTCTCAATCGCCATCCCTTTCTTGACCTCGTTTCCCTCTCCGTTTTGTTGATTCACCGTCGATTTTCTCCTGGGTTAACCGGTTTCCGCCCTAACGGCATGGTGGATCTGGCAGTTGTTGGCGGCAAGGTTGGGGTGGCCTCCCGCCGAATTTCACTATTGGGTGTCTTAGTTCTTGCTTAACGGCTTGGTTGAGCTTACGCGGCAAGTTTTGGGTGTTTTGCGTCACCGTCCGTCACTCCAATGGGGTTGGCTAGTGGTGGCTTTGTGGTGTATGGAGGTGGCGGCTCGGTGGTGTTCGTGGGGGTTGGCTATCTGTCTGAAAGTGTTGTTCAGTGGCCGTGTTAGAAGTTCGGCAAAAGAGTAGGGATAGGTTTTGGGTTTTCTTGGGTTGGACCTGGCCCACTTCGTTAGGTAAGGCCTTTTAGGTGTTTAGGGCTTGACCCTTCAGGAGTTTTGGGGCTTTGTTACCATCAAGTGTATTTTCAAACCTTTGGTTGAAATCCCATACTCTCTCCCCACTACTTGATGTATCCAATCAAGTTTCTCAATAAAATGTTACTTTTGCCGATCAAAAATAATAATGGATAAAATGTGACAAAATAAGTCAATGACAAGTGTCTAGCTAGATGTCCTAGCTTTGTTTTAGTTGTTTTCTTTGTTGCAAGGCTTTGTCCTAATTGTGTAGGCTTAGCTGATGCCTTCTTTGCTTCTTTGTACTGTTTCAAGGGTATACCCAGGTGAGTTGTTCCCCCTTTTTGGCTTCTAATAAAATCTTACTTACCAAAAAAAAGTAATGTGTACCATTGAGATTTATAGTTGTTGATGATT